>BPLR01017310.1:0-80324 GCA_021605095.1 Caerostris extrusa | reverse complement strand
GCTGCACAGTTAACTGAAGCCAGCCAGTTTAAAAAAAAAAATAAAAACCAAAAATTAGACAAACTAAAATTCAGGGAAAAAGGATAAATTTATTTTAATTGTAATAATAATATGTATATATAAATAATTAAAATATGTATATATAAATATGGTATATATATAGTTATTTAACTGTAATATTTTTCTTACTTGCATTTCATCATAATTCTTCATGTAATAGAATAATAGTCATCAACATTACAGACAGAAGCAAAATTTGTATTTATTTAGAAGTACCAGGCAAGAAAAATTTGGAAAAAGTGGTACATTAAAAAAGTAAAGTCAATTAAAAAATGTGTAAAAAGTAAAACTATGTAGATTATTTTTTGGAACTATAGCTGGGTTTAAATGTTTTCAGTATGTGAAGATCGCTGTGAACTTTGCATGCTTCTAGTTTTTAGCTTTTCATGTTAATCTTTGATGTATATTTTTGTTAATTTCTTTCTGTTAAATATACATGCATACATTTCTAAAGAATGAAATAACTTTATTTTCACAAATTTGCAAAAAAAAAAAAATTTTTTTTTTTTAAATATAAATCAAAGCATTTTATTTGATGCTATTTTTTATAATCTTAAAATTTACAACTCTCTTAAAAATTATTTTCAAATATTGGAATCTGAATCTGTCATTGATGTATGTATTAATTGCAGTGTGGAAAATATCAAACTTTTCTGTTTCGGCTATAGCCAAAGAAATTGATCTAAAACAATATATATATAAATTTTTCCAATATATATTTTTAAAAAAAATTTCTCTATCTCAACCTGATCCAATCTTTAAATGTAAAATGCAATATATATATTGGGATATTGGGGTAATGTAGCTGTAATAATTCAATTTACTTGCATAACTCGGACAAAAAGATATATAAAAAAAATGTGAATTCTAATTTATTTTTCTATAAAATTAATGTGTTATTATTATTTAATTATATATATCGTATAAAAATATAGTGCTTCCTTTTATTGATCGTTTATATAATGCAATTTCTGGTATTTGAATCGTAGTTTGGGCGATTCTATTGTATCTGACGAGAGAGACCAGAGAGACATGTATCAATTTTTCTTCCTCGAGACGAGAATTCTTTTTTGGCGTTCATCGATCGGTTGCTGTTGCCACTGTTAGCAATTAGTGCGCCAACTTGGCGAGCACTCGAAGCATTTTGTCGCTGAGACCGACAGTGCGCATTGACGTCACGTGACGTGGCTGGCAGAAAACGAACCGACCTTTTCCGACGGACTGATTAGGGCGAGTGAAAGTTGCACATTTACGCATGCGCTGCTGATTGAAAGCAAAGTTATTTTTTGTTGGTGTTTTTATTTTCAGTCTTTCTCGCCACTTTGGTGTTTATTTAATTAGTTTTTCCTTTGGCTATTTTTTGTACTCTTTTAAATCAATATTGAATGACTTCTGTTTTATGAAGTAATTGGCTTTCATAGATGATGTGATATTGGTTATTATATTTTAGTCATGCTGGTTTTAATCAATCATAACCATAAAAGTTCATAGTTCCTCTTTTATATTGATATCGCGATGATTGTTTATCCATTTTCATGTATTTCACCGCTAACATGTTAAATTGGATTTTTTTTTCACTACTCGAATTTTCACACTGTAAATTTTGAATTTACCTATGTCAGTTAGTGTCATCTCTTAAGGAATCCCAGAAATATTTTAGAGTGACACATTTAAGAGGCATGTAGCACCATTTTATTTTACTACATATTTGCTAAGCTCCTTTGACCTTTATCTTAGTTATTCATTTAATATGATTTCAAATACACTAAGGGACACTATTCCTGCATAACATTTAAAAAAAAAATTAAGCTTCCAT
Source organism: Caerostris extrusa (assembly GCA_021605095.1). Taxonomy (NCBI): domain Eukaryota; kingdom Metazoa; phylum Arthropoda; class Arachnida; order Araneae; family Araneidae; genus Caerostris; species Caerostris extrusa. Next base: position 78,448 of record BPLR01017310.1, on the reverse strand, counting down.
AATTTTTTGAAATTTCTAATGCAGTTCATACCGAGTATTCAAATGACGGTCGCTGCTGAGAGAGACAGTGGACCAGGAGGGCATCTCGTGTGTCTCCGCCACCAAGGGATGTTTCATCCATTACTACTGTTCAGATAATTGTATGTGCAAATTGATAATCACTGATGAGCGCCGTGGGCTTGATTTTCTTTCACAACATGTTTGCAATGATTATCTCTCTCATTTTACGCATTTTGGAAGTTAACTTTCTTACTTGTGGGGATTTTTTTCCAAAAAAGGGAATATTATTAAAAATAAAAGAATTCACGTAACATCTCAAAACTAATAAGATGTTTTACTTGCCATGCAGTACTTAAAATAATTAATTATAAGAAAAATGCAAAAATTAAAATGCTGTACTTTTTTTTGTACTTCAACATTAATGGGATGTACAATGACGACCCATGCCATTAACAGCCTAACGATGGGCAATGAGGAGGGCATCAGGAGTACTGTTAAGGGTAACTGCCTCCATTTGCGTGTCGTATGAGATAAAAACCCGGAAGATTCCCACCAGACAACCTCGGTATCAATGAGAGACGCTTCACAGATACTTTTACAATCACCACTGGTGTCCTAGTTAGTTATAATTATTTTCAATTTTTCGTTAACTATAGTATTTTTATTTTAAATCATGCCTGTATATATTGTGGACAGTGAAATTCCATGCTTTCTGGAGAAATCATTAGTTCGAATGAATGAATCGATAAATTCTTTTTTTAAATAAATGAACTTTGTGCAAGTAATAACTTTTCCATTCTTGTGCTCTCTGGTAGGAAACTTCAAAAGGAAAATAGGCTGCTATAAAGCCACAGCGAGCAAAGCACTTCGTTCGATTTAGATTTCGGGCATGCGTCCAAGTCCAATTTTTTCCTTCCCCGTTTCACATCCGTGGCCACTCGATTTTTGTTGTTCCCAGTCTCTGCCTCCCTCTCCCCCACCACTTCCCTCCAGGATGGAAGTGCATTCGGTTTCGAAATTCATGCTCTGCGAGCTACGGAATTGTTCTCGAAACTTTTCAATTTTCTTTATTGTGTGTCTGATTTTGAAATAACTCCAAAAAAGATTTCTTTTTTTTCTTTTGCTACCCTGATTATTTTTTCGTATATGATGATTCGACAATTGTAATTTTCTTATAAATAAATTAATGCTTTTGTTAAGACGCTGTTAGAATTCGTTTTAATGGAAGTATTTTGTATTGAGGTACAATTAAATTTATTTCAAAAAACATATAAACAACTTTTAATATCCTATAATAATTGTTGAATAATCACTTTGAACTTATTCTACTAGAAAAAAAAAAAAAAAAGAAGAAAAATTCAGACTATAAATAAACATGGTCTACAATTTTTTATTGCAAAAATATATATTTATTTTTAAAAGGAAAGTTTAGAGGAATCACACATTAAAAATTGAATTTATGTTCGCTATTTAATGAAATAGGAAATATAAGCACTTGTTGTAAAATCGAATAAATAATTTGTGTTGTTCTTTTTCTGTTCTCGATTATATTTCTAAAAATGTAGTGAATAAAATAGATTGGCAATGTTCCCATAAACACGATTGAATAGAAATAAGATAACCATTTCATTGAATTTTTGTAAAGCATTGCATCATTATCTAGACTTATATTTTTTTTGTTTATAGATAAAACAATAGCCATGTGATTAAACAAATTGTTTTCTTTTATGTTCAATCAGTGCGATTAAAATTAAATTGAAATACGTGTTCTTTTCGAATTGCATTAAAATTATTCATTTGTCCCAATGTATTGGAGAAAAGTCTAAATTCAATATTTTTACAAATATTTTATTTACTTTAAAAATCTGTTTTATATATCGTTGTCTTTTTAAATATATAATATGCATAGAGAGATTGGCATTGTTCCAATAAATACGATTTAAGTCAATTATCGCAACAAGCATAATTATTTAATAGAAAAATATTTTGAATGTTTAAGGATTTTTTTCATTTCTTGAAAGCAAATTGCCAATGTTAAATTTCTTGCAAATTTATGAACTTTTTTTTACAAATGACGATGAAAAGGATCTAGATGTCTCAAAAGCATATATGATGGTATTAAAACTGCTTAGTATTTAATTTTTTCAATGAGTTGTAATAATTTTTGATAATTAATTAGTGCCTGTTTTTAAATAGGAAAAAAAGGTTTTCTAATGTTGTCTTAGAGTACTTTTATGTGTTTTCATCTATTCCCTGTTTCGTAACTGCTTTTTTTTTTATTTACTGCTAGTAACATTTATTCACAACTACATCACTGACATTCAAACGGTGAATAAATATTCTAGTGAACTCGTGTATGACAAGTTTTTGTAGTGAATGAGTAAAATGTTAAAAATATGTCAAGCCGGAAAATTGGTGTCGTAGAAAATGCATCAAGAGTTCTCTTGCACTGAACTGGAACGTCCCCCCCTCTCCTCCATGTATGCTTGGCAACCTCTGTTTGCTCGCCAAGATATTGCCGATAGCTATGTCTGTCGGCAACCCTGCGGAGAGGACTACGGCATTTATCGAGCGGTGTGAAGGAATGGAGGCTAGTGTCGAATCTACGCAGCAAAGAGCTTATTCAATTTAATGGGTGCGAGCTTCTATTTTTCGGGACAGGTAACTATTTTCTTGTTGTATTAGATTTTCCGAAACTTTTACGCGCTCATCAGTGGAAGATGGGCTTATTTTTTATGGCTACCCAACTCTATTCAGTGTTGTTTGTTTGGAAGGGGGAGGTGGGTGTGAGTGAAACGTAGTCGGCGGCCATCATTTTCGCCGATACCTGCGTTTCTCCCAACTGGGGCCCCTCGTTTCTAACGATCTTCGTTCCGTATACTCTCCGCTTCTTATTGGGTCCTTAAATCTGGAATTTTTGTTGCCAATAAAAATTTGAAAATCAAAATCGTGTCCGTAAACAGACTCTATTGATTTCGTGAGTTTTATTACATCTAATGTTATATTATAATGAGAATTTTACCTCGTATGCTTAATTAATTACAGAAATAAAAACTAGAATTATTCCTTTTCTCCATTATTATGATAGTACAATTCCGACGGGATCAATGCAAGATAAATTCTTGTTTGCACGTTTTCGATTTCAATACGTGAAAGGGCTGAATTTTCGAATATTATGTATGATATAGATTAATATAATATACTTGGTATTTTAACAAATCTAATTGACTGCATGGTTTTTCTTTTTTTCTTCTTATTTTTTTTTTTTTACATGATTGTTAGTTGATTTTCGTTTTTAAAAAGTATCCTAGCTTAAAAAAATTTTAACCAATCATTTAAAATAATTCTCATTATTATTTAATTTTTTTCTCTTTGTGCTGTATATAACTTTTTTAACTTGAAAGTGTGTGAAATAAAATGTAATCTTGTGTTAAAAAAAAAAAAAATGGTGATTGAGATAGATACATAATTAAATAGCAGACAGTTGAATGTCTAGCACATACATATTAAATAAAAAAAAATATTTTATAAAGGAGAAAGTAATTTTTTTAATATGTAAAATTACTGTATATAATACTTTTTTTAAATTTTTATATTAAATGAAAAAATTGGGGGAAAAAACGTAAATTTCTTCTGGCAGATATATATTATTTTATTATTGAACTATTTTTAAAACCTTAAAATTGTGTTAAAAACAAGAATTAAAAAAAAAATTTATTTATATTCTTTCAGGATAAAAATCTGTTAATAAGCCCGTTGTGTGGACAAATTGGATAGCTCTGGTTTTAGCAATTTTTGTAGATTTGAAAACTTTATTAAAATTTATAAAAATATTTTGATATTTGCATTGATGCTATGTGGCATGACAATTTTGTTTAAAATACTTAATATTTGAAGTGATATTGAAAGTTTTGTGCTTAAAATATGCCCGTTTTATATCAATCATTACTTTCTTTATCATTTGTATCAATTTCACAAGCTGTTGTTAGTATATTTCCAGAAAGGGAATTGTTTCATTTATGTGTTATTTTCATTATTAGCATAAATGAATAAATAAAATCAACAATCAGGTTCTGCTATGGTAAAAAAATTCCTTATCTTTTAATGGGCTTTGTCATGATAGAAAATAAATAAGTTGAGGGAAAATATGTAGCAAGTAGACCACTAATTTTGTTATAAATATATCTTATTTGCAATGATGAATAGATTATTCTTGATAAAATTCACTTCACAATATTTACAAAATCTGGTTTTGACATTAAAGCAACTGGTAACAAATCTTGTATTTGTTTTAAGTATTAAAACTGAATTCTCCTTTTCAGGTACCTGAATGGGATTAAGTGCAATTCTTCTGAACTTGTGGATGCAGCCAACTTTCCTCATATTCAATGATTTATAGTGAGTAAAGGAATGAGTAGAGTGCTGTAGTTAGTATTAAAATTTGTAGTATAAAATACATCACATACCTATATGTTTCAGCTATGTATCAGAATTATTATCTTCAGATTAAGAAAAATTAGTCCATATATATATATATAGAGAGAGAGAGAGTATTATTTTGTTAGTTCTATTATTTTGGTATCTGAATGAATAAAAACAAGTTAGGCAAAAAAAAAAAATTTATAATCTGTTGCATGCAGATGGATTCTGTGGAATTCTAAATTGTAACTCTTTCTATATCTTCTTGAGTAATCCAATAGTATGAAAAATAACATTGATGTTTCCTTTCCTTTAAACAAAATGGCATTTGAATATTTCTCATTGAGCATATACATTTGAGTGTAATTTGTATTACGATCTACAGACTTGTATATAAAGCAAATATTGCAAAGAATATTTCAAAATTGGTAGCATTTTAGAAATTTAGAGCAAAATAAATGTATTTTTAATGTAACACTGCTCTGTTACTTGACTTAAACTGCTGTAACAAACTAATTGTAAATAAATAGGTAATTTGATAAGATAAAAATATTAAAATCGAAATAGCATTTGAGTGTCCCGAGTGATTAGTGGCCAAACTATTTACTTTTTGTGAACTATTTTTCATTAAAATAATCTTAATTCAAGCTCACTGAAATAGTGGGATGAATTTCAAGCATATGAAAATTTTTCCTAGGAAGGAATTGAACTAATGAAATTTTTCAGCTAAAAACTGTTCTTTTGTTGTTATAATTTATATAATTTTAATGGAAATATAAAAACATTTGAAAAACTTTGGAAAATATAAAAATTGTGTTATTTGGAAATTGCTCTTTAGATTGGGTAAACGTTTTTCATTTTAGAAAATAGATTCAAAATTCTATTTCTTATATTTATTAATAAAGCCTTTTTCTGTATGTTTTATCAGGTATTTTTTTCTGTTAAAAACATGCATTTGTTAAAGGCAATATAGAATTATAAGAAGGAGTTTTCATTATGAGAAAAAGGATGAACCATTTTTAATTAATTGACTTTTAGACTGACCATGCTAAGGTATTGGTCTATTATCTTTTTCCAGTGATTGAACCTTTAACAATTTAGATAAGATAACAGGACAGTTAAAAAAGGTAAATATAAAAGGGTCAAAAGAAAGTGCATAGCTTTTGCGAATATGAAAAATCAGTAATTAGTAACTGATATCTTAACAGTTTGAATGAAAACTTGGGAATTGATTTTGATAATTTTGTGATTAGTAAGTATAATTTATTGAAATGTTCTAATTGTGAGAAGGCAAATGCTTTTCATTATCATATGTAATTTGTAAAAAGGAAACACAACTTAATTATTTATTTTAACTTTAAAAAACAATTAAATTTGTGTCAAATTTAATTTTTAACACTTTTTTTTTTTTTAGATTTGAATAAAAAATGCATGATAGCGAGTCAGATACCAAAAAGAAAAAGTTTAATAAAAAAATGTATTCATGTCAAGTAGTGATAATAATTTTTAATTGAAATATTTATTTTCAACTGAATCTTTTAACTTACTGTGAAGACTTTTAATTTTCAATTTTTAGTTTGAAAGATATAGTTATTCATATTTTGAGAAAAAACAGGAAAATCTAAAATTTTCTAATGAATCTCAATTGTTATTTGTATAAAAACATATGATAAGTGCTTTAATCTTAATATTCAATTGTTAAGTTTGCTAAATTTTTAAACAATTATAATTTCTTTTTTTGGTTTAGGAATTTTCAAGTTTTTGTTGATCATTATAATTTGTTTGGTCAAAAAAAAAAAAAAAAAAAAGTGTGCTTAATTTTCCCATTCATACTTTTCTTTCATTGCACCATTTTTTTTGTCTTATTTTTAAAATTATGATAATATGTGTGACTAATAATGGTATTGCATGATAGATTAGATTTTTAAGGATAATTTGTGCAAATAGAAACAAATAGTCAAACTCTGTTTGTAAAGTATTCTAATATTTGTCATAATTTTGTTCTGTTCTTGAGTATTTTTTTTTTTGTTTAACAACTCATTCTAATATTTAAGTCAGAATTTCCAACTTTTTCTGACTACATATTCAATTACGGTGATTTCTATTGTTTTTTTTATAATTTAGTAAAGATTGAAATTAAATTGTTTGTGTGCTTCAGTGTTACCTATTTTGTTAGCATATTTTACTTTATTTTTGTAATTTTTTAAAAATTTTCATTTTAGAATATTGGTGTATGGGGAAAAAACTATATTAGAGATCTTTTTTTGTGTCATTTTGTTTTTGTTGCTATATTTTGTTGCATTACATTATAGTTTTTTTTTTTGCATTTTGTTATTTTATGTTAGACAGCTTAAGTATCAACATATCTTTTTTGATATTAAATTGATACAACACACTTTTTTTTTTTTTTTGTTTTAACTTGCAAGATGTAATTTTAGCATTAAAAAAAGGGCAAAATTACAGTAAGCTACCTTAAATATGGTATGTTCAGGACCATGCCTATACTGAATCATCAAGAGTAAATATAGTTTTAATGGGGATTTCAAAGATAAGCTGTTCTAAATCAAAATTGAAAGATTAAAACTTGTACAAATTTAATTTCTTATAATTCACATTCTCAATCTGTGTATATACACTATTAATATATCCATCAAAGTATATAGTCATTCTAGCGTCTACAAAATTAAAATCATACATTGAACATGAATTTAACTGGGGCCTGAATGGCCGAGTGGCTAGCGCTCTGGCGCTCGGTACCATAGGTATCGGGTTCGAATCCCGGCGGTGCCATGGATGTTTGTAGTGGTTCGGAATCCACTTTAAACCGTAGTTCCTGGTCTTAATGGGACTACTCCGCGTCCGTATCTTCAAGTTACACGCGCCCCTGGGTAATGCAAAGTGAGTAACGTCTGTGCAGTGCTTGCTTTAAGGCATCCAAGACCAAACTGTCTAAGTGTTTGCCAGCTGCATTGGCACAAAAAAAAAAAAACCATCAATTTAATTGAATATTCTTGTATTGATTAAAAAAAAAAACAAACATGGGATCTAAACAATTAATACAGTATAATGATCGAAAACAAGTTGTGTCAAGCTATTCTATGGCAAGAAAAAAACCAGGTGAACCTGACTTAGTGTTTAAAAATATATCTGATATATGTGTTTTCTATGATTCAGATATCTTCTTCAAAAATCGTTACAAATTATACAAAAATTTATGGTTCAGAACTGTACTGAAATCAAATTGATAGTTGCGAAAAATATTTTGAAAAAATGCATTCAGCACTGTGTCGGACCTGGGTATAAACGCTCAAAAGATATCCGAAACTGAATGTCTTAATCAGTGCTGAACTATCGAATGCCAGATTAAAGAGAGTACTGCAGTTGGATAAGAAAAATAATTTTTCTTAATTAATTTTAGAAAATTTTTATTAATTATATGGTATACTGTGGTATATTTTAAAAATGTTTATCTAGAATAAAAGAATATTCTAAATTCCTTTATTTGGTAAACAGTATAATTTAATATTTTTCTCAATTATAAATATTTTAAAATCATATATATATATTTTTTTCAGTTTAGAAGGTGAGCTGTTGTTAGTGCCCTATACTGTCAGTCTGTGATAATTTAGCTCAAATATAAACTTTTCTGGTGTTGCAACACCTCATCTCTTTCTCACGTTCTTCCATGCCCTGCGCTAGTCGCAGAAGGCACCACCAACGTCTTTCACACGCTTAAATGCAGACAAAAATGGATTCAACTGCGCGCTACGGCGACGCATCCCCATCGGCCTTTGGTGCCAATGGCTACCGCAGCAATCCTTCCTTTGGTTTTGGTCAGGAAGCAGAAAATGGGAACAATGACACTCCTTACACTGGATGGCAAAACAACACTACCTGGAGTGACAGCACCAAAGTAGCAAGAGGAAAGGAGGAAAGCATGGAACATGATGCCAGCTCCTTTTCTGGCCTCCTTGGTGCCACTGGTGGCCAAGAAGAAAAGGGAGATAGAAGACCCATGCCCCGGCTGGGGCTGTTAGGAGGAGGTGAAAGTTCATTGGTGGGAAATTGGAGTGGAAGCCAAGGTCCTAGTAGTACTGGAGCCTGGACTGGCAGGCCAGGATCATCAGATATGAGTGTCGGATCGAATGCTGGTAAGATATTTGGAAAAACTTTTGTATTCCTTTGTGGTATAAAATTGTAAATATCTGACTTTTAGCGTGAAAAGTAAACTTTAAAAGTGTTAAAAATTAAACTATAATAGTATGTAAAAGTATCTTTTAAAGTGCTTCTACAATTTCTATGAAAGTTGTAATTCTTACTTATTGAGAAATTGATTTCATAATCAGAGCTGTGTTGAGTAGGGAGATTGTTGAAGAATATGAATTATATATTAACATGAATTAAGAAATATAATTTACAAACTGACAACATTTGAGATTTTGGTTTTTTCGTGTGTCTTATCATTTGAATGCTTAACAAAATGTGTTTAGGTAAATATTGCAGCAAGATTTAAATATGCAATCATGTTTTTATGTTTATGTTAGGTCTGTAATAATTGTAATTTAGGCATAAAATAAATATTTGACGAGGGAGAGGGATTAAAAGGAGATAATTTTATCTTATATGTTTAATAATTAGCAAGCTTTAATACTTCTATTCAAAAGTCAAGTTAAAGTAAGTGTGTGCTGCAATTTTTTTTTTTTTATCTTTAATGAACAGCAATCGGACATTTTTGATTAATTGCCGCTGTTTCCATAAAAATATTTCTTCTAACATCCAGAAAGTTTTTTAAATTGAGGTGGTGTTTTTTTTTTTTTTTTAATAAGATTAAATTTATTTTTATAATTGTCAAAAAAAAATATGCCTCTTTCCTTTAAATTCTGAAGTTAAATTCTTGATTATACACACCTTGAAGGCATATCCACTTACAATGAAATGAAAAGTATACATTGCGTGTAAATCTGACAAAGGAGAAACATAAGACATAGCATTTTAAGATATGTGGTATTCAAGAATGAAAGAGAAATTCAAATTAAGTTTAAAAATTGGCTTGGACGTGTGTGTAAATTGTTAATTCTGTGTTATTTTCTCCCTCAACAATCATCTTTAGCATTTACATTAGTTGGTGGATTATCTTATTGAAAACTATTGTCACTCTATTTAACTTATAATTAAGAAAATAAGTTTTGTAGTGATTTTGTTAATTTAAGTAAACAATTCACATCAAAGTAATTTTTAAAATAAATGTGCATTAGTATTTTGTTTATTAAAAGGTTTTTCTTTCTAATCTTAATTTGTTTCAACAGAGACGCCTACAAAACCCTCTCAAGCAGCATCATGGGCTCAGGCAGCTGGAAAAGGCTTGCCCACAGAGGCAGTGCCAGAGGGTCAACCCTCAGCTCGAGACAGGGTGGAGCAAGATATTCAAGAGTTCAGAAGAAAGGCTGCTTTCAGCCAAGGATGGGGTCAAAATGTAAGTTTCAATTATATCTATGTTGTTCAAGGACTTGGGAATTTGTCATTATAGCTAATATTTAAGTATTTTTTTGTAGTGTTGAACAATATTGAAATTTTTAAATTGATATATTGTCCATCTCGTATCGCGATATTGACAGATTGAATTTATACAGATTTTAAAACTTCAAATATGGAACTTGTTTTTGAATCTTATAAAAATGACGTGAGAGTCTCTAAATCCTTCTCTCCTAGCCACCAAATTTAAAAAAAAATTGTTTTTAAGGATTATTTTTTAATATTAATTATATTCATTTTAATTTACCCGCATAATACAATGCAAAATATCTCGTTTTGTGCTAAATAATTAGGTTCATTTGTTTATTTTCCCCCTTTATCACCAGTTTCGATTTATCACCCAGGCTTAGTGTTTGGATTTTTATTTATCACTGAAATGAAACTCCTGCTGGTTTTTTTTTTTTTCCCTCCTATTTATTAACATTATAACCATGTATGTTCGCATGTTTATAGTGTTACAATAAATAAGCAGTCAGACATTCACATTAAAACCCCCATTCAATCATAGATTTTTTTTTGTATTAAATATTATAAATTTTTTTGCCAATTAAAGATAAGAATAATACTTTAAAAATTTAAATTCTGGTTCAAGAAAGTGTGGAAATAATACATAAATAATATAGAGAACATGTAATTTAAAAAAATTATACATTACATGACAACAAATTAGACTAGTTCAGAAAGATACATTTTTATAACATTTGAAGACATATCTCATGCACATGTGTTAATCTTGTCTTAAAAGGAACAAAGTTACTTTAGAAGATTAGTGTCTAATATTTTTTTATACGTTATTTTGAATCGTGTATTATTCATTATTGTTTGATAGCAGTACCAACTTCAACAGTACCTTAATAATGTTGATGATTGAAACAGATTTATTTGACGATGAATTTTGGTTTATTATTTTCTTAAGTAAAGACTTCAATTGATACTTCATCTCACTTTGACCATTATTCTTTCATAGATTGTCATAACATTAATTTAAGATTCTGTCATTCTTGCTATTGTACATTGTGTAACAGTGATGGGAAGAGTTCATGTTTGAAAATTTTGCTATATAACTTAACATTTCATTTTTTTATGTACACATAATTTTTATATTGCTTTGCACCTTTCAGAGTTGTAAATATTAAAGTTTGAGACAAGGCCATTTTTGCTTTGAGTAGGATTTTAAAAAACTTTTACAAAAATGAAGCATTTTTGAAATGACAATTTGGAAATGGGGAATACTTGAATTTAAAACCTTTTTTTAGTTTTTGAAATTTTAAGCCTTAATTACCTGTTCATTTTCATGCATTGTAGCTTGAACTTTGAAAAACAAGCTCATTTACCTTGCACTGTTAGCAAATTTTAGATTTTTGATGCTATACACAAACCAATCACAGGAGGAGTAACATTTCCACCAGCCTGATTCGTAAGTTGAGCGAGAACATGCATTTATAGCTTCATCTAGATTAAGGAGAATTAATTTTTTATATATCACTTAACCTCTTAGCAGGTAAGCATATATTTGGCTTCATTTTATCTATGCTTATTACACACCCACCCTCTTGGATGTAGACTCTACATTAACAGAAGATTATTTGGACTCTTCACTGGTTTTTAGATATGGTATATCCATATTTTAATGAAATGACACCTTAGGTCCCAAAGATTACAGAAGTGGTTGTAAGTGGTTCCAGAAACATCACACTCATTTTGTAGTTTTATCAAATTTAAAAGTGTTAAAAAATACTTTATATCCATTCATTTAAATGGACCATAATGGAGTGTTCTCTTTGCACCATTTGTCCTTTATTTTTATCTGATTTTGGAGTGCTTTCAATCAAGTATCCAGGACAATTCAGCATTACATAGGTTCAACATGGCTACTCTAAAAAGCTTTCAAACCTTTTTGAAAATACATTCCTCTGTAATAATACCTGTAATCCCTTCTTGTAAAGTAAGTGTGATTAACAGATGAAATTCTTTCATAAATAATTCAAATGAATGCCATGTACAGAGTAATAAATTTGACTATGATGTGCTCTAGCATTACTCTTTTGAAATTTTAAAGTTACTTAAGAAACAAAGAAGAAAAAAAGAAACAGTTAAAGAAACAAAAAAGAATGCTGACTACTTCAAAAAGTTAATTTTTTTAATAAGTTATTTAATCATTGGAGCTCTTGAATTCTACATAGGAAAAGTACTGAAAATCTTTCCTATATAAGCTATTTTTACTGAGGAATGTGTTTTTCTAAATAATTTCAATTTCCTATTGAAACTTATCGGATTTAAAAACAAGTTTCTTAAAACATCACAGAATAATTTTCTTACTTTAATTATCTTATTATTCAATTATCTAATTCTAAAACATAAATCTTCAAATTTAAAAATGCTTTCTTGGCAAACCTTCTAAAAATGTTTTGCATCATCAGTCATTTATTATTTGAATATTTGTGCCCGCTTATCACTAGAAAGAATTATTGTCACTAATCTTGTCATTTTTAGGGTGTGAATCAAGACACCCCTTGGGATGTGGATGATTCATCTTCAACTGATGGAGCCAAAGAAAGTGCCACTTGGCGGGCACCTAACAATGGTACAGAGATCTGGGAAACCAATTTACATGTTCACAAAGGTGGGGCTCCACCTGCGACCACTCCGACTACAGCACCTCCACCTCCATGGGGTCATACTCCTGCCACTAATATTGGAGGGCACTGGGGTGAAGAAGAAGCAAAGTAGCAACCAATGGCAGAGTGGCGGTAGTGCTATGCAAAATCCTACTCATTGGCCAGACAATAACAGTACAGGAAGTAGCATGTGGAGTGGAAATACATCTCAGGAGAAACATTGGAACAGCAACCAATCACAATGGGGGAGGTATATGCAAACACTTAACTGATTTTGTAGATAATCATTCAACTTACTTATATAGCATATATAACAATTACTATAGTTTTAAACAATTAGTATTTTTAATTTTCTGAAAAATATTCATAAATTATTAACCCTCCTTCATTTTATATTGGAGACTTTGGATGAGTTCTGCAATTTTTCTCAATTTTATGGTTGCTATAAAAATAAACAGCATTTCAGGCATTCTGTAAAACAGATGGTCCTCGACTGGGTTGTGGGGGCTATAAATAATAAATATAATCTATAAGCGCCCATTGCAAGGAATTTTAACCAGACTTTGTTTATATATTTGAATATGTCAGAATTTCCAGTTTTTGTAAAACCTATAATAATTGTTTTTCAATAATTACTTTTCAACATCAGTAATTACTTTTTATTAGCTTATTATGAGCCAGTTCATAATTTTTTTCCTTTTAAGACTGATGTTAATAACCCACAAGCTTCATATGGCATGTTATTGTTCCCAATTCAGTTAATATAAAATTGCAATTTTTTTAAACATTGATATTTTTATATGCTTTGAAATCTAGTTGCATATTTAATTCTAATTACATTTATTTAGGCATCAATCAAAATTTAGTTTTATTTTCTTATTTTGGTAATTAATTCTTCTAGATCTTATCAAAACTTTGAAGTCTGCATTATAAAAAAAAAAAAAAAAAAAAAAAAAAAAAATGAAAGGTGGTTATACATCAACACTTTTTTGTTTATTGTGGCAAATATGTTAAGTTGCACTTTGTAACTTAAGTGGTATGCATCTGTCAGGTCCCCCCCCCCCCAAATAAATATAATTAAAGGAACCTTATGTAGACATTCCTCCTTCATATTAGTAAATATTATTTTATTTTGGCAATTAATTCTGAGACAAAGATGTTATGAAACGTCTAAATACCTTTAAGAGTGAAATTCAACTTTTATGTATTTTTATATTTTTTTCGTAACACAAAGGTGAAGTCTGAAGATATGTTCTAGATATGAAGATATATATATATATATATGAAGAAGATGAAGTATATTTTGTCAGTTGAAATCATTTGTAATTAAATGATTTGTGATTAGTAATATCTTTTTTTTTTTTTTTTTTGCAGATGGTAATTCTGAAAACAATCCCTCGTGGTCTTCTAGAAGACCAGGTCCCTGTGGCAACTGGTCTCCTGTAGCTACTCCTAAGAAAGAGGGGCCTCCGTCTGGTTGGGATCCTCCTTCATCCCCACCTGTACGTCGCGGCACCACTGCGGGCAACTATGACGATGGCACTTCAGCATGGGGTAATCCACAGCGTCAAGGCAAAGTAAGCGTATTTCAACTAATGAGCAGTACTTAATTGCTAGTTTCTACAGATATTTGTGATTTTATGAAATTCCGTCTTTCAATTTAGATTATGAATGCTAGTAAAGTTATGCTATTGAATCATAAAAAAGAGTGTAATCCTTTGTTTTAACAGAGATTAAAATTGATGAGCTCAACATACCTGAATGGGGCGGGGTCTAATGAAAGATCTGTTTCATTCATTCTTAATATCAAGGCTATTATAAAATCTGATTTTCCCTTGTTAAAGTTCATCTATTGACCTGTTATTTATTTACATCTAGGTCTCTCACTGGAAAGACATGCCTGCAGCTAAACCCATTTCTGGTGGTATGCCGATTGGACCCAATGGCATGCCTGGTATGTTGCGTCTACCAGGAAAAGATAGTGGGAACACATGGTCAAAGCCCCAGCCTTCTGGGAATGGACGTAACTCTTGGCAGGACGTTCCTGGAAGCACTATGGGCAACTGGAATGATGATCCTATGAAAAGTACATCACAAGCAGGACAGTTTGTTGGCTGGAATGAAGCTAATAATTCTGTTTGCTGGGGTGCGAAACCCAAGACCAGTTCGAATTGGGCTGATGGACAAGTAGATACAAGTTCATGGCTGGGTCCTGCAAAACAAGTAAAATCAGTTGCCTCACCTTTGGTGAGGTATTTTCTAATTGTTTAGTACTTTTGAAAGTAAGATCAGGTTCTAGGAAAATATAATAATAATAAAAAAAAAAAATCATGTGCATTTGAACCAGATTGGGTGATAGATTATTATGATTATTCCCTTTAATATAAAAAATAGGTTAGTTTGAAATACATTATGTTCATTAAGAAAATCATAATTGAATCTATAGTCTGTGCCTTATAACTTGCATATTTCAATTAATAGAAATAAATTACATTTTAAGATTGATAAAACTTTTATTGCATTTAATTTTTTCCCCTGTAAATCTTATGATAATATTTCTGTTCTCATTTGAGAAGGGTGGAAAACCTTTATGTAAAGACATTGTCCATGCCAGCAAGCAATTCAGAATTCTGACTGAAATGGGCTTCAGAGTAAGTATTCTGTGCCTGTCTGTACTCTGTGAAACAAATATTTAAGTTAAGTGTTTTGAAGAAAACTATTAATATCAAATGTTAACAATCATATGTATTCCGAAATTGAAATGAAATTATAAAAAAAATTATTTATAATATTAAAAAAAAAAAGAAAGAAAGAATTATTTTCCAAACTTTTTTCAGGGAACTAAAAATACCAAAATAAAATATTTAAAATATTTACTTAAATTTTATTTATTCATTTCAAATTGAATTGACATATTTTTTAGAATAAATTGAATATCTTTGAAAAACATTATAAATTTTAAAATATTTCTAACATTAATTAAAAAAAAAAAAAGTATTTCCCATTAAAAGTTTCTTTTTTTCTACAACATCTAATTCTTTAAAAATAGGGGCCTATGTATGAAATTCTTCATGTATAATTTAAATACATGCATATAAATACACTATACATTTAAATACATTTTATTGAAATAAAATTACTAGATCCATACATAAGCATGTAAAAAGAACTTGAATCACTCAAAAAAAAGGTTGAAGTGGTTATCTTGTATAGTCTTACTGCCAATATATTATTTTAATTTCAACTCTTAAAATTAAATCGTGTTTATGATTCAAGTGACATTTTAGTTTATTAAAATCAATTTGATTCAGGATTTTATGTTAAAATGTTTCTACTAACATATTATATAACAGTTAATTGAAGGTATTATTATTTTTTTTTTTTAGAAGGAAGATGTTGAAAATGCTTTGAGAAATAGTAACATGAATTTCGAAGAAGCTGCAGGTAAGCAACTTGATTATATTTTGTAAATATAATTAGCTATTTTATTATAAATTTTGATGTTAAAATAATTATTCTTAGTTCTGTTATTTGCTTTTATGGGGAAAAACATTTTGCTTATTTCATAGAACTACTTTATTGAAAAAAATAGTATTTGATTTGTGTGACTTAAGTACTAGTTTTAGGAGAATGATGATCGTTTTGGAATTTAATGTCCAAGGAAAAACATAAATGTTATGGAAGAAATTCTATGTTATTCGTATATAATTTTTAAAAATTCTATTAGTTTACGGAAAAATAATTCTAAAAAGAAGTTGTTGATTAATTTCAGTGAAGGATATCAAGTGTCAATATGGAAATTGAACAACCTTGCTATTTTGGTTTTGATCTTGCTTAAATCTAATTTTGATCAAAAATAAAATAATAATTCCATAAGTTTGCACAAAAATAAACAATAAATAAAATTTTTTTAAAATTTATTATGAATGATTACTTTAATGCGTAAAGTTGTCTTCTTAATAGTTATCTTCACAGAGTTATTTTCAAATTAAGAAAAATGCAATTAATTTAAGTAGTAAAAATATTTGATTTGAATGAATCTGTTCACACATTTTATTAACTGTCAATCAACAAAATTTTAACTGTTAATTAGAATATTTAAAGAATAAAATTAGGTAGTAATTTTAAGCCGATACCAAATTTACATTTTCTGTTCATTCAAATATAAGATAGCCGAATGTTGTTTACAAAAAAAAAAAAAAAAAAAAATAGGGAGACATTATAACTGGAGATGTTTCCTTTGCAACATTAAGCATCACTAAAACTCCGTACTCATTCTTAAAAAGAAACAATTAGGGCAATTACAGCAAATTAGTTAAAAGTTTAAAAACAAAAAAATAAAATTTTTAATTGGTAACAATTAGGTATGCACACAATAGAGAACATGTTTCATTGTTATCTTATTTAAAAAAACTTGTACATTCAAATGTTTTATTTATTATAAGGCATTATTTGCTTTTTATAAATAATAAGTTCTTTTAGTAATTTTTGTTGAAAAATAATTATTGAGAATACTAATATTTCTAAAAGGAGGTTATCAATCTTACTGAAATCAATGAAATTAATCAAATCTTATTCATTTAATGAAAGTTAAAAAAATTTATAAATGTATCTTTATATAAAAAAAAAATATGCATAACATAGCCTTTCATTAGTTAATTAAGCATTTGACAGGTATTCGTAAAAAATTATTCGTTTCTAGTGGAACTCCATGCCATGAATCAGGGATCGATGGAAGTGGATGGATTTGGAGGGGGAGGAAGGTGCGTCCTGCCAATCCATATGAGGAATTGCCAAATCCAGACCACACTATGGATTCGTCCTTCACTTTCCACCCCCCTAATAACAACTTCCACAACTTTTCAACTCAGCACAACTTCAAGCAGCAGCCACCAAAGGTAACTGAGTTTTATTATTGAAGAGCAGCTTATTTGCAAATCAACTGATACATTCCAGAGTGAATTTAGCAGTAATTGCTAATGTCCCGAGAAACTTAATAATTTTTGTCATTGCATATTTTACAAGTTAAATACAAGATGGCAACTATAGAAATATAATTACTCAATTTGTATATCATTTGTCAAAGAACAGTAAAATTTAATATATTAATTAATAATTAACAGATTTATCTAATATATTAAAAGTGGGGAAATTGCTAAAAACATTTTGATAATAAACTGTAATATTGAAACATTAATTTACTGCAAAATATGTTGCTTAAAAATACACATTAATAACTGGTTATAGATTCTTCATAGGGATAATAATTGTAAATAATTATTCTAGACTGGAAATTAAAAATATTTTTTTATAATCCTATTTTGAATTTCATGCAAGTCAGTCATCTGCCAAATAAAATAAACTGGATTTGTGGATTACTATTTAATTTTGAATAGGTTTTGTGTATGGGTAACATTTATCTCTTTTTGAAAGGTGAACTATTTAATTTTCTGTTATAACCATGGAATAAATTTATTAATGTAAAATACCATTTTTAATTGATAGATAATTATTGAAAATTTAATCATCCAGAAGCATAACATTCTGTAATACGACTTCCTCTTCTCCATAGTTTCTGGAAAAGATTTATAATGGATCTTTTTCTCTATTTATCTTGTTTGTTTTCATTATTTTTTGAAAGTTTTTTTCTTAAAAGTTATGGAAGATTTTTAAATTAAAACAGATGTAATAAATTATATATATATATATATATATATCCTCCCCTTTATATTTTTGAATATTGGCTCTTCTCGAAGCTATTATTGTTGGCAACTGTTTTATAAAAATCATATTAAAATTAAGCTAGTCACAGATTGCAAAAAGATTGTTAGGAATTATTATTATAACAGTAGTAATTTTTATTATAACAGTAGTAATTTTTATTGTAACAGTAATAACATTAAAATATGAAACATCTGGTTGGAATTAAAATAAATTAAATGCTTAATAGAGAAAAAGCTTGAAAAAGTTTTTTTTCCATATAATTTATTATGTGCAGTGCAATGTAAAAACAGTATTTATTTCAGTATTGCTTTATATTAAGAAATTAATTTTAAGTAAAAGACTAAATAAGTTTTTATATAAATTAAAACATCTTTGTTAAATTGTCATCAAAAATTGTAATTAAGGAAAAAAAATTAATGAAAGGATATTTCTTATTAATCACGTACTTGGCAATAGGAAGAATATGCAAATATTTAATTTATTCTTTTATGGCAAAATAAAAAGGCCTAAAAACTTTCCATTTTATAGCTACTAGAATTCATTCACTCAAATATTCGCAATGATCATAAGCTGAAACCAAAAATTGATAATACAAGCAATCAGGCTATAAAAAATAAAATAAAATATTTATATAAATGAAAAGGATACAAAATGTAAAAATATAAATGTTGAGCTTACTATCCATTAAGTTATTGGAATATTTGTAGTGAAAAAAAAAGTATTTGATAGGATTAAATTTTAAAATGTTGCATAAGAATTTTTTATGTAATTTTTCTATCCTGCCTACAACTTTTTGAATAATGATTTATTGTTTTTAATTGTTTCATTCTTGAAGTTTATATTTGTGATAATATTTTTATTTTAAAAATAAATTTGAAGAATAACCATTGACATTTGAAAATTTATTTTTGATTGTAAACTGAGTATATTTTTCAGACATGAAATAAAAGCTAGTGTAGTTATCTTGTGAATATTCTATTGTGCAGGCATTATTCCAATGGCAATTTACTTTTTATTCTTCAATTAATTTTCTCAAAGGCTTTTTGCAAAGTGATCCACAGACCATAATATTTCAGTTCAAAATCAATCAGTCTGCTAAAACAAACCCCTTCGGGAAATTGGCTAGATAGATTTAAAAAAAAAAAAAAAAAAAAAAAAAAAAAAAAAAAATGGAATTTCTTAATTCTTAAAAAATAACAATGGTTACTAATCTGATGCTTCCTTCATGTATACCTTGCTAATTTATCATGTGATGAATTTGCATTTCAGATTGTCATTGAACTGGTATTCCTTGCAGTTTACATTATCATACAAACCAATTCTTTATGGTGCTATATTTTCCTGTTAGGTAGCACATTTGTATATACCATTTTATAGTAACATCTGCTAGGCTTTATGGTATTGTTAAGTAATTTTCAGTGCATTGTCAACTAATATGATTTGAAGTAAATTATTCTAATGAACAGTAAGTCATCTGACTATTGCACTATGTCATTCAGACCTATTATTTATAAGAAACCTGATTTAAATTAATCAAACTTTAATTAGCCAATACATTTTATTTGAGGAATCAAAAATTAAATTGATTTTAGGATTTTAATTAGCTTTTTTTCTTTGTTATTAAAATTAATATAATTACAAAAATTTGGCATTATTAATAAAATTGCTACCACAAATGAAAACATTTGAAATACTTCACAAAATGATAAAGAAATATTTTATGTATCGGGAGAATTTCACAACTACTTGAATAGCTTGACTGTATTTTTGTATATATTTTTAATATTGAATATTCTTATATTTTGCTATTGAATATTCTCAGTTGGTTATAAACAACTTATCACATTTAACTCATCTATACGAGACCAAATTTCTCATAATATCAAAAATTTAGAAATAAAATCGATCTCAATAAGTTTAATACAGAATACAATTTAGCACATACTGTGGATTTTAAGCCTGATAGAAAATCAATATCCAGAAAGTTAATTGAAAAATATATTTATAAAAATTACTATTTTTAATTTAAAAAAAATCTTATTCACTCAAATGATTAATTTTTATTCACTGAATAAAAATTAATCCATTAATAGAGAGGAAATACAAATTAATATACACAAATGTGAATAAAAAAGGAATAATGCACTTTAATGTCATTTTCTTATTCATTATTCTGTCATAAATTAAATGGCTTTTGAATTAAATATTTAGCAATTTTACAGAAAAATTTTAATGTTTTTTAAAAATTTAATTGAATGTATAATAAAGGATATTTTTGAATATTTGATTGTGATTAAATAAAAATGAAATGAGAGAAAAAAAGATTTATTTGTTATAAGAATACACAATAATGACACAATTTTATATTTGCGATATTGTTTTTTTTTTAAAATAGTCTTGTCTTTTTATACTGTTTTAATTTTGAAACAGAATTTTATTTTTTGTTGCCTAACAAATAATTTTATTCTTCAAATAATCTTAAAAGAGACATCTTTTAAAAATTTATATGAATGAATGAATAAACGTTGCATAAGTCTTCTTTTTTTCATTAATTAAAAAAAAAAAAAAAAAAGACAAAGTATGAAATAGCGCAAATTAAGTTTAGGTAAAAAATTGTGAATATCTAAAACTTTCAAAAGATGTCAACTTCAAAAATGAAAATAATTCGCCTTTTTGTGACCACTCCACGATTGCTTTCCCTATTATTGTAAAGTATTACTCTGTTGCAGGGTCCAACTTGCATGGTTGCAGGTCAACCCCAACCATTAGGAACAAATAATGTATCTCCAGCAATTCTACAAAAGTTCTTACATCAACAACAACAGCAGCAACAGCAACAACAATCTCTTCAACTAATGAATCTAGTAAGTCATTGATCTTCTGATGTAAATACACATGAAACCAGCTGTCAAGTTATAATGTCTATTTAGAGCATTTGGTAAAAAATAATATGGCATTCAATAAAATTTTAAATTTCACAAAAGTTTACAAAGAAATCGTAAAATATGAATGAAGATGATGTTCAAGGCAAGTTTCAATTGTGTGTTGTAGATTGCTAAATTACCCAGTAATATATTTAAAAAAATAGAAGAAAAAAAAAAATGACACATAATAATAATAATAATAATAATAATAATAATAATAAATGAACAAATAGAAAGTTGACAGCATTTAATGCTACATTTAAACATAATTTAATTAACATTTTTTATGCTGTATATTAACTATTCCTTAAAGCAACTAATACTTTAGAATATTAAAAACTACTAGATGAAAACCATATAAATATTCTAGTAATGTATAAAAAAGTTGATTGTGTTTTTACACAAAAATTTGATAGATTTTTATTTCAATAAGATTAAATTGTCTATTTATGGATTTAAGAAAAATGCATGAGAAATTTCACAGGATAGATATTTAAATAAATTTTCATATTTTTTTTATTCTATAAAAAAAAAATTTATGTAGAATTTTAGTTGAATTTATAGGAATTTTCGAATTAATGCTGTGACTTTAATATAGTTTTTTTCCTTGTATTTTTAAATATATTATTCATATTTTTTTGTTATATTCATTAACTGTCTATTTTGTATAATGTGTAACAAGTGTAGTATATCATACTATGTTTTGTTGTAGAATAATATGCAGCCCATTGGTAATACAAAATTCACTACCAATGCACAACTGCGTCATCTAGTGCAACAGATTCAAATGGCTGTACAAGCAGGACACTTGAATGCTCAGGTTGGTTCATATTTGTTGACTTTACTACATTGCACTTTTGTTCATATGAATTCTTCTTTTCTTATTTGCACATCAATGCATTTCTAAATTGTAAATGTAAGAGAAATTTTCATTTTTTTTTTTTTGCACATTGGAATCAAGAAGTTTTGTCTTGGAAAGTTATGTATATTTTTTTGTTTAGTATATAAAAAGGCTTTATTTTAAATATTGAAAGAAACATTAATGAACTGCCTAATTCTTATAATTGGACATTTCATAAAACCTTTACTATCTTATATTAAAAGAAATCCTGCTATGAAAAGAATAGTGAAATGTATATATATGTCTATAAAGGATGATTGCGTTCTGAAAATTGTAAGATCTACATTCTGGAAATTTGATGTTACCGGCTCCCTAAATTTTCACATTACTATTCCCATGATTTCTTGTTACATATTCCAAAATACATCTGTCCTTTCAAAAACTGATATTTTTCTTCTCTGAAAAAAAAAAAAAAAAAAAAAATTGTGTTCGAGTCCTGGCGGTGCGAGGGATGTTTGTAGTGGCTCGGAATCACGTTAAACTGTAGGTCCTGGTCTGTTTAGCCCAAAGGATGTACAAGATGACCGTAGAGCGACAAACTTAACCTAATTTAAGAATTGTTTTAAAAAAAAAGGCAGCACGTATACAATGGCAATGTTTTTAGCATTAAAATTCATAAAGTATTAATTATGCAGAATCTCTGATGTCAGATATGTCAGTGATATTTTTAAGTGACTAGATCAATGTCGAATATCAGATATTCTAATGTTTGAAATTAAATTTTGTTGGTATACATTGAAATTGCTTTTTTCCCCTCGCATATTACGAATTCTGATCAGCATTGATGAGGTTATACAGTGAAAATCAGTATTTATATGTTGGACATTGAAACCACAATAACATCGATATTGCAGAATATGAATGTCTCAAATCATACTTTTGTTAATTTTACCCACTTCCATTCACACTTGATTGACAAATTATTATTAAAGAAGGAATTAAAATGCTGTAAATAAAGTTTAAGAAGAAAACATTTTATAAATATATATCTATAGTGAAGGGATTTGCCATTGTTGTTAGTCCATATTAATTGTAAGTCAAGCAAATGCTAATTGTACTACATTGTAAGAACGTCAACCATGTTTAATAGTTATAGGAATTTGCAATATATTTATTTATTTTATATCTATATTTATTTTATAGACTTTTGTGTTTAAAGTTTGTTTTTACTTTTTGATAGTTGTTAATTAAATTACAATTTTCAGATATCAGAGTAATATATCAATTAAATCAAGTTTTTCAATCTGTTTCTTGCAAGTTGTTTGATCTCTTAACAATATAATGGAAAAAAAAAATCATCTCCTGGCACTTATTAAATTTAAAAAAAAAAAAAAAATATAGTGGCTACTTCTTTATTCAAATTAGTTGATGGTATTTTTGAAACAAAATAAAATTCTAAATTTTTCTGTGTATTACCAAATGACATTTATCAAGCATTAATATATTTTGTGGAGACCATCAAAATGACCCATAATTGAATGGACGGTGTACTCTTTTCAGATCTTAAATCAACCATTAGCTCCACCTACGTTGCAGTTATTGTACCAGCTATTACAACAGATCAAGTCCTTAAGTGCTCTGCAACAGATGCAAAAAGGTGGGGGCATTCAGTTCAATGTACAAGTGGCTCAGGCAAAGAATCGTATTGCCAACCTCCAAAACCAAATAAATGCACAACAAGCCCTGTTTCTTAAGCAGCAACAGGTAAAATTATTTTATTTTTTTCTATTTCACATTTGCGCTTTATATATTTTATTCTTTTGTCCTTTTTTTTTTAAACATTCAACATTAAAAGCTTTGTTTCCTATGTAATCAATAAATACAGATGGTTTTTCAAACAATTTTCTAAGGCTGTCTGTAAATTTTTTTTTTACCAAATAATTTTTATGGTAAGGCAGGAATTCTAAAAGAAGTTTCTTAAGTAGGCAATTTCAAAATTAATGGATTTTAAGATAGTCAATTGATAAACACCAATATAATATCTGTAGTATTGTCTGATCAAGAATAGCGTGAAAAATTGGCAAGTGACAGAGTTGAAAGAGTTCAAAATGAGCTGCATGTGTCGAAAGGGAGAACATAACATTTAGAGAGAATTTTAATTGCAATGACACAATTTTAAAAGAAAAGCTGACTAGCAACCACAGCAAAAATAAACAATTTGCCCATTTTCACCTTTAAACTGGATTCTTATTATTCCATGTTATCTATGATCAAACTATATCTAATATTATTCTCAATTGATGGATATCATGCAGTATGATTTTTATAAAATTTTCTATTTTTCAGTTTCGCAAATAATTTTTTATGAATATTTAAGTAAAAAGGAACATGAAAATATCAGGCAAGATTGTTGTCATAAAAAGATGTGGGTTTAAAAAAAAAATTTTTTAAATTTATTTTTGAGAAGGGTTGTCTCAAGTGTTTTAACATGCTTTATGCTCACTATTGTCAACTTGCTTACCCATGCTTATTGGTTTACATTAACAGGAAACGCAGTGACAAAGGCAGTTGTGGAATGCACATGGAATGTATTTAATAAAGCCTAAATTTAATCATCTATGGTCATTATTTAGAACTGAAGAATTATTTGTATTATTTTAGTAAATCACAACCATCTATCATTTGTTTTGGGTAATCAAATGTTCCTGGTTTCAACTATTCATCAAAAATACAGCTGTGCTAGTACAGAAACTACAGCAATCATTAAGAAATTTCGAAAAGCATCAACAGGTGTGAAATGTTCACTCAGAATCATATGCCACATTGAAAGATTTTCCTCAGTTTTTGGCCACATATGATAATAATTGGGTAAATAATAATAGGTATATTTTCGGGAGTGGGGGGGATATAACATGGTACTCTCACTTATAAGTTTAGTAGTGAGTTCTTGGTGACAATAGTTTTTAAATTGGAGAATTTAAAAAATTTGGAATAGACTGAGCAAACTTTTTGATGACTGGGAAAATTCATTGATTTAATATAATTCATCAAAGACAAAAATGCAAATGTAATCATCAGTGGTACAAAGTTAAGAAGTAACAAACATTTTCTTGTTGTCTAGAAAAATTTCAGACACTTCTGAGCAGTTGGTCTGTCTGCTCCTCACGGGATCATCTGAATGTTGGCATACTTGTTGTAAAAGTATAGAATCAATTACTAATGATTAAATTCTATTTATATTATTTTGCACTAAGAATACATGCTTAAACTTCAGTAGTGTTATGTTATGGGCATTAAAAGAATATGCATTAAATGAAATAAAAAAGCTTTTAGTTAATTATGCATATCATACTGTCAAAGCAGATAATCTGTTTGAGGTTAATTATTATTTTATATATATATATAGCTTCCACCTCAACAACAGCAGGCTCCACCATTACAACAGCCTCATCCCTCTGGTGGTGGTGACATTTTCAAACCACCTCCTCCAGACAGCTTGCCAGGCTTGCATTCTGACTTTAGGGACCTTAGTCTGAAAGATCACCACAATCAAAGCCGACTTAACCAATGGAAATCCATGGACAAGGATGAGGAGGACTTCAGCCGTGCCCCTGGACCTCTGCACTCCAAGACAGTCCATCCTCTATTGGATCAGCATGTGGTAAAGTTTTGTTTGTTAATGTTCTCATAGTCCTCATAAATCAACTTGATAACAATAGCAAACACATCAAATTTTCTAATTAACCACAAATAATAACTTCTCACAAATTACTCAGTTTTTAAGAATGAAAATTAAATATATATTACAATTATAATTTTTTTAAACATTGTTTCTGTTTTAATAATTAGCTGTATTTTTCTTGTTATAAGTAATTTTTTGGTAAAGATTTAATAATTTCTTTCATTTAACTGAAAGTATTTTATCCACTCTACATTGAAAATACATATTTTAAAATAGTACAAATTTAGATTCCATTTCCTTTTAATACAATTTTAAATCCCAATATAAATTTGAGTAATGTTTCTGTATTTTCAGAGATTTAATGTTTTTTGGGATTAAATGAAATGTGACAAACTTTTTATCAATATTAATTATGATGAATGTTTGTGATTTTCCTTAATTATTTTAGCAGAATGACACTACTTGGAGTGGCGGACGCAATGATTCTGTTGGTGGATGGCCCGATTCCACACCCAATGACAATTCTGTTTCGACGATCACTCCTTCTGATAGTGGTAAGGACGAAACTCAAAGTGGCTACAATTTGACTGACCTGGTTCCTGAGTTTGAACCTGGTAAACCCTGGAAAGGAACTCAGTTGAAAAACATTGAAGATGATCCTCACATTACACCCGGCAGCATTGCTCGTAGTCCTCTCTCGGTAAACAACATCTGGCCTTCCAAATCTAGTCCAGCTAATAAATAGCGACCTACCAAACAGCACTTGGGGATACAGTGCTCCCTCAACTAATGGGTGAGTTTATATTTCTTTCAAATAATAGTTTTATTAAATAGTTGCTTTTATTATTAATTACACAGTTCTTATACATATGAGAATTGGTTTAAAAAAACAGAGACGTAAATTTTGTCTTTTTTTTTTGTATACAAGTGCTCATCAGGCGATAACAATGTACAACGTACTATACATTTAATAAAGGTAAAAGATTAACTGTAACTTTTTAAAACTAGTATACAATTTGACACTTATCCACTTTTAAATGTTTTTCTGGTAATATGTAGCTTTTAATATTCAGAAAATATAATGTTGTAATATTTTTTTCATTCTATTTCATTTTAAGGAAAATTTAATTTTTACTACTGATTTAAAATTTCTGTGTTGATAAATTCAAGAAAGGCACATTTATCAACAGATCTAGATTTTTTGAAAAAATTATTAGTGTTCCAAGGGCAAAATTTGTTATCTTTTTTTTTTTTTTTAATTATAGTACTTTTAAAAGATGATTTATATATATTAAACTTTAGTTTTTGCTATGCCTTGGGATACAAGAACTTTTAATGTAATTAACTTCATAATAAATTTTAATCTGTAATTAAATCCGTTATTTATTTTTACTTGTAAAAGAAATTTAAACTCATTATTAATTGCACAAGGATACTGAAATTCTAACAGGAATTTACATCTTTTGAAACAGCAATTATAATAAGAAAAATACTCCTCTTCATAACTTTACCCTTAATTATTTCTCGTGATACTGAAACACTAGACTATCACCAAATAAAGTTGTCTTTTATTTACTGAATCAATTTACATCATGGAATTTTGTCCAGTAAAATGAACTTTCTGTACTGGAAATAAACTCTTTTTGAGTTCTTTTGCAAAGCAGTGAAAAACTTATTGATATTTAATTGAGATATTTGAGAAAGATCAAGATAATTTGTTTAAAGCCCCATCCACACTTGAATATGCTTTGCTTCGAATGTCATTCACGTACGATCTCTAAACCAGTATATTTCAGTGTAGAGGGAAGATGTCAAGAATATACTTTCAGTAAAAAGAACTCTTTGTTCTAAATAGTCTGCTTTTTGATCCATTCAATTTATAACTTGAAAAACTTGATAGAGGAGGAGATAAATAAGCTGATTTTTGAAAATGCAGCAAAAAGGGTTCATAAGCGAGATTTGTGGTGTATGCAGTTAACGGTGTATATGGAAATAAGCACTGATAATATATACCATTTACATAATAAATGGCATAAAAGATCTATAGATGTCATCAATTTATATAAATTTTTCTTATTATTTATAATTTATAGTTATATAAATAATTGAAGAATTTTAAAAATCATCAAAATCCTCATCTCGCTGAAAAATACAGTTACTTTTCCATTAGTTGGATACAGCTGAAAATTGCCAAATATTGTTAAATAAAACATGATTTTATTAAGTTTATAAAAAGAATTAAGTTTAAGTGAAATGAGCTATTAGTTTTAGGAAAATGAGAGGGGAGTGTGGCATTGTTTATGTTGCTTGTGTGTTGCATTGTCACTAAAATGAAACATTTGATGGTCCTCAAGTTATTCTCCTTGCTAATGGAAAAGTACTAAAACATAAGAAATAAAAATAGAAGAACAGAAATAAAAATAGAAGAACTCAAATAATAAACGTTGCAGGAATTTTTCATTTCAGCTTGTATATGGTTCAGCTTATAATCAGAGGTATACAATAAATAAATTATTTAAAAAAAAAAAAAAAATGAAGGATCAAAGTTCTTAATATTTGTAACAGAGTAATCAACTGTAGCAAACAGTGACTAGTATCAGCCCTCTTTATTCTGGAAATTTTTGTTTTGTGATACTTTAGTGGTACTATTCAATTATAAATTATACATTTATATTAAAAGATTACACAGATATTTTACAAATTCCTTTGTAATGTTTCCTCAAATTAAAAAGCTCTTCGTGTGTGTAATTTTTAGACTGAAATGTAAATTCCATCCTAATTATCTATTTAATTTTTGTTTCACGTGTTTTTATATAACATGGCTATAATTTAGAAAACAAATTTCTTTCATGCAGTTCTTCAAAAAATAGCAAGTCAAGCTGGAGCTCTTCTGACTTCAGTTCAGATTCCTGGGGTTCAACACTACCTAAGAGTTCCACCCGAAACAACCCCACTTCGACTCAGGGTAAATGATGCCTTTCCTTTTCTTCTAGATGATTTTGGCCCATTAAAACAGTAACTTTGAAGATGTACCTTTGGTCCAAAAATGCAACCAAAATCAAGTTTCCAAAATCAAGTTTCAAAATCAAGCACCATTTAGTTTCACTTAATGATGAAGTTTATTTACTGACTTTAATTATTGATTGAAATGATAAAAGATTAATTTTAAACAAGCAATATTTATATCTGATCAAAATCTAGAAAATATGTTTTTCCATATTGTTAAGTACATTTTTTATGATATCCAAAGTATTAAAAAATCTGTTTTTGTATTCTATTATTAACTTAAATTAAAATTGCTCTGGCTTACAGCATCGTCTGTTTCTTCAAGTTTGTATTCAAACTTCTAGGAATCGACTGAATTTAGATGATTTTTTTTTTTTTTCCACATGTAGACCTGGAATATTTTTTATTAAATAACTGAAATTTTGCCAAAATAGCAGCATGGAATGAATATTAAGTTAGTTTTCAATGTGATTAAGTAAATTTTTTTTTTTTTTTGTATATGGTATTATTTTTTTCTTATTTAATTTGGGAAGAAAAAAAAAAAAATGAAGATTGTGGTGAACAAACATTTTTCATACATAATTTGTATAAAAAATGTTTGTATTTTAAATTAATTTTTGTTTGTTTGAAAAGTTATAAAAATCCTTGTTTGAATTGTGTGTAATATCTAAATTTTATCAAGCAACTTTAAAATTATGTTACTTTAATAATTGGGTAAATTTTATCCTTAGTAAAAATTTTTTTTTCACTTGAAAATCATTTTTAATTGAGTATTATTGCGGCAGTTGCATTAAAGTAAATATTCCTTGTTAATAATGAGTAAAATGTATATTTTATTTCTTTATTTAGTATTATTTTCTTTTTCAGGTTGGGATCGACAGAATACTACTTTTTTGATTCTCAAGAATTTGACTCCACAGGTGAGGAGTTCTTTTATTCATTAAAATATTAATGCTCTCTTATTTGCCTTATCTTTTTAAGTTGTAGAGTCTGAGACAGTTTTTAACTTTTCCTAATATTTTCTATTTTACCAACACATGTATTGTAACTAGGGATTGCAATATCGTACCAAAAGTTCAATACCGCTATTCAGTATTCTTTAGACCTTAATACCGGTAGTAGAAATTTTAGAAAAAGAAAGAAAACACAGGTGTTTTTTTGTTTTATTTGCCTGTTTTATTGGAGAATGTAAATTTCACAAAAAATTTGTAACTTATAAATTATGATAGTATATAAAGAATCACAAAAAAAGTAAAAGAACATCTTATTTATTTAAATCACAAAAAAATGTAAATATCTTCATTCAGTCTATGGTACTATTACAAATTTTGGAAATGAGATCTTAAATAATGCATCAATTGTACTATCATTTAGCTAGGAACGTGATTTTTGTGCAAAAATTACCAGCTGACGAAAATGCTCTTTCAGTATCTACACTAGTTGGTGGTACTGTTAGCAATGCACGATATACTTTTTCCAAGTATTTACCTCTAAATCCCTCATCTTCAAATAAATCTATTTCTCGTCGGATTGTTTTGGATATAGCTGATTTCTGTATTGTATTTTGGTTTTGTTGAAATTTTTTAGTTATCGCCAATTCTAATTTATTTATGAGTATATATATATAATGAATCTGAAAAATATTTTGAATGCTAAAGTATGATACACAAATACAATGTGAATAACAAACTCCCCAATTTAAAAATATTGAAATATTACAATCTTGTTTTCACAGATAAGAATTAATAAGAATTCACAGATAACAATAAGAATTTCACTAATAAGAATTCTTTCACAGATAAGAATTTTAAATTTCTTGTAAATACCGAAAAACCGGTATTTAAACTTATGAGTAGCGGTATTACAAAATTGTACAAATGGCTCAAAATACCAGTATTCGGTATTGTAATTCCTGTAAAAAAAAAAAAAAAAATCCCCCCTCCCGTGTTTAAAATTTTTGCAGAAAATATTTTGAAAGGTTGAATGGCATTTATCACTGTCTAAAAAGAAATTGAGCTATCTATACTATAAAATTTAACTCATTAAACCTATTTCAAACACCAGTTTATGAGAATTCAATTCTTGTTATTCCATCTTTTTACTTGGAGAATTTTAATCATGGTAGAGTATAATAATGCTGGAATTTTTCCATTATTGGTGAAAATTATACGTGTTATCTTTAAAAGCTCGCTGACCTGTCCAATAATAATTGTAGAGAAATAATGCCACATTGACGTGCTGTTTCCTGGTAGAATGTCATATTTGATGGTTAAATAGCCAAATACCTGCGGATTAGGTTCATTATAGATTAGTAAGATCTTAAAGTTTTAAATAGCAATGCTTAAAAATTCATTCTTTTGCAGATTGATGGCTCTACGCTTAAAACTCTTTGTATGCAGCATGGGCCCCTGCAGATGTTCCACCTGTTCCTAAACAGGGGTGTGGCCCTTGTGCGTTACTCGAGTCGCGAAGAAACGGCCAAGGCCCAAGCAGCTCTTGACAATTGTGTGCTCAGCAATACAACAATGCTTGCAGACTTCCCCTCAGATGCTGAACTCCAGCAGTACCTACAATCTGCACAAGGTGGTGGAGCATCTACCAACTCCTGGCCTGCTCCCAGCTCCACCTCTTCTTTCTATGGTGGTAGTGCCTCTGCCACAGGAACCTCCTCCTGGAATGCTACTCCTAATAATGCTTCTCAGCTCTGGTCATTCTCCAGCTCCAGCCTGTGGTCTCAGCCCAGCAATGACCACGATGCAAGTACAAATCCCATCAACTATCTGCCCAATGACCTATTGGGTGGTGAGCCCATTTGAGGACAAACTACTGTCCTTAATGCTCTGCTATGTGATATGAACACTTTCTCCGTTACGATAGCCAATGCTAACTTCTTCCAGCATGTGTAATAGGACATGTGTTAGAGTGTGATATTTCTTCAGTGGCTGTCGCAACGTCTTTTTGTTGATTATTTTTCTTTTTCCCAACTCTTCTTCGGCCGTTGGTGGTCATCACAATCACAAAAATAGTGCCGATCTAAAGTATTCAAAACTCTGTCTCCAGTATTTTCAAGTGCCACAGGAGAAAAAAAAAAGCCTTATAGAAATTTCTGCCATATCAATCGTGGGCGGGCTTAGTCATTCAGTCCGCCCCAGACTGGGAGGAGCCACCACTAACTCTTGGCCTGCCCCTAGCTCTTGTCTCCTCCTATGGAACTACAGTGGGTTTTTATTTTCCCACTTTATATTTGTGGAGGTTTTCTTCTGTTATGCTTGTTTCTAAAGAAGAAAATTTTATTTGAGATTTATGTACATGTTTGTTCTTGTGGTTGAAACGTTTATGATTTATAATTGTGCTATTTTATATTATATTGAGAGCAACCTTTCTTCAAGATAAGAGCCGAAAAGGTGCATACTATTTAATTTTTTTTTAATGCTGTAAAGTTAAGTTATGTTTGGAATTGCTAAGTCTTTCTATTAACCCCTTCAGAACTGGCTAATAAAAATTGTTTTTGCTTTTAAAAATTATACAAATACATTTTAAATGAAGATATTAATGTTGAATTAACAAAAACTTTATTAAGTTTTTGTTTAAATTTTTTTATAAGAATTTTAGGAAAGGAACCCTTATTTTAAATACTTTATTCTATTAAACAATGTTATTTTAGGGTTCTTTTTAGCCAAATTTATGAATCGTTTTTAGTTGTATGAGAGTAAAATTAATCGCAATATTGATTGATCTTAACAGTGTCTGAAGGGGTTCTAACAGGAATTGCATTTTAATCTGTACAGTGGTAATAATAAGTGTTCATTTCTTGTGTTGATTTGTGGGAATCAAATTCTCCAGCCTATTGTAAAGGGGGTTATACTTGTCGATGAATCAAAAACTCTTAGTGCTTTGATATTTTTTACACCTCATGAAATGATTTTCTAGAGTCGGTTGGAGTATTTTTGACCATCCCACAAATTGTGTCCGAAATCTGCAGTTGCTTTGTACATGCATATAATAGTAGTGAGAGAAAGAAACACTTAAAAACTGTGTGATATGAAAAAAGTACATGCCAGTTCTGCTGTTAAATTGGAATACAAAGATGAATTATGAAGAAAAGATATATAAAGGCAAAAAAAAAAAAAAAAGATTATATAAATAAATATATATATCTATATATATATATATTATAAATATCAAGTGACTGCATTTTGGGAAAAGTGATTTTTCCCACCAAGTCAAACTGCATAATGTGATCCTTGTATACTAAGTTTAAGGGGGGACTAAAACATTTAAAGTAAAGCATGTTTAAACTGTAGTTGGTGTACTTGGTGCTACTGTTGACAGCATTTAGAAAAAAAAAAAAAAAAAAAAAAAAAGATGTGCTCTTCTTTCACATTGCCTTTTTCTCTCTCAAAACATTCTTTCTGCAGTGCACCCTGCAAATAATAGCCAAAGTCCAACCTCTTAAAGATCAAACCAGTGAGCTTTTGCTGAAAGATATTTTAATCTTTTGTTTGTCTAGGGAGAGGGGGGGGATTGTGCCTGTATGTGTTCACATTCCATGTCCAAAAAATTAAAAAAAAGAAGAAAAAAAAAAAAAAAGGATCAAACTTGATAACTAGTGCAATGGGCGAGCATACGTGGACTGTTTAGCGTATGCAAACTCTCGGTGACTAACTAAATGGTGATATACTTTTAAATCTTTTATTTAATTTTTTTTTCCAAGCTATTTTTACAGTGATATGTTGTATAACTTTTCCCCTTGCAGAATCTGTGTTGTTCATGCTCTCTTCTAGATGTTTTTTGTATAGCTGTATGTAGTATTGGTGAGGGTTGGGAATGGGTTGTTGAAGGTTGTTAAATTCTGATTTAACCCTTTGCACTCTTTGACCAAGAGTGTTTACACATTAGATTTATTCAATATAAGTTAATCTTATGTTATATCATGCTTGGCATTTCAAAATCGTTTTCTTGTTTTTCCTTATACTTAAGTTGAATGAATGCTGTTTTACACTGGCCATATGGTTGTCGGTTGCCATTGTTTGTAAATGTATTTTATACTGTTTTTCTTAGGCTAGTATTGGTAAAATGAATGGGTTCCTATTAACTAATTGTGTTTTTAAAGTACATTGATACAAGATAAATTTAACCAAAAAAACCATTAAAGAGTGCAGAGGGTTCCTATCTACCACTGGGAGGGGACAGAATTCACTCTTGTAGGCTCTCACAAACATATCAGTATATGTGTTGTAGGACCCCCTCCCTGTCTGAAGCTAATGCGTACTTAATACGGCCCAAAGATTGTACTGTGCCATTTGAAGTCCCTACTTCAGCAATATATTAATATATATTACATGTACCTTATTTAATCAAAAGTAGTCTGCTTTTCATGTAGCCCACAAGTCAGTCAATTTCTGCATGGGTTACTGTGGAAATTCCTTGTTTCGGTGGGCGAGACATCATTGAGGTGAGAAATCATGTGAAGGATTAGCATAAATGCACAATGTAATCCAGTGAAGTAACTGTCTATGTAATGGTTTGTGGTGTCTGATGAATGTTGAAAAGGACTTGAAAATTTTAAACTATGACTATGTTAGGAACTTAATTTAGTGTCACAAATGCTATAGATATATTTGTGTGAGGGCAAAGAAGAATTTCAGATATATTTTGTTTGACCAAATTTTCTTTCAATCTGACGTTACTAGTGATGTATTTATTTTCGTGATTATTTTTGTGCTACATTTTGTATATAAATTTTTAGTATTTTTTTTTTCTTTTTTTCTGGTTAGAAATTTTATTAAAATTGTTTATTATGAACTTGTTTTTGAAAAATAATGGGAAAGCAGTATACTAGATACCTTATATTTTTCCATCACATGAAATCAAAGCTGTTTCCGGCAGTTAAGTAAGAAATCCTATGATTTGGTATTTGAAGGGGTGGGGGAAAAGACAAATAAGTTCCTCTAAAAATGTTTTAAAAAATAATCCTAAAATGTAACCAAAAAAATTTCTTGTTATATCGCCCAAGGTTGATTATGCTGCTATTCCCTTTTAATATTTCAGTCATTTTATTGTTTCAAATTGATGCATTTTTACTCTAATATCTGACTCTTGAATCTTAAGATATATTTTTGTGATAAAAATGAATTTGTATATGTTATTATGGAATTGGATGGTTTTATATTTTAAGACATGTAGAAATTATGCTTTTTTAAATAATCATAATATAAATGGGAAATTCTGTACTTAAAAAATTATTGTAAATATTATTGTATATAGTTTTCGATGTAAAATTTATGGTTAAAGACACTTTTTTGTGAGATGTTGTAAAGTAACATAATACTTCATTTTTCTTGGTAAGTGCAGTGTTTTAAAAAGTCTTGAATACCAGGAAGTTTTTTTTAACTATGATACTTGTGAAGTTTTAATGCTGCATAAAATTAATTTACAAATGGAATATAAAAAAGTGATGATGATCAGATGGTGATATAATCAGATAAATTTGTTTTAGAAATTAAATTATCCAATTTTTAAAGAAGTTAAATGAAAGGAGGGCATTTGGTTGTCCTCAGCTGATGTACTTAAGACTTTTTTTTTAGGAAATGTGTGTGAATCGATGCCAGATTGATCATATTTTAAATTCCTTTTTGCTCTATCAAGAGCATCAAGTTATTGACAATGCAAATTTCTTTTAACCTTTTTCATCATTCTGTATAGGATATTTTGCAAGAAAATTTTAGAAGATTGAGGATTGTTGTCTTTATTTTTTTTTCACAGCATTTGAAGTTACCCTAAATTTTAAATATTCATAAGAAGTTAGTTATTGAGTATCTATGTAGATGCTGAAATTTTATGTACAATCTAAAATTAATTTTT
The DNA here is from genome assembly GCA_021605095.1 of Caerostris extrusa. NCBI lineage: Eukaryota > Metazoa > Arthropoda > Arachnida > Araneae > Araneidae > Caerostris > Caerostris extrusa. The sequence goes on along the minus strand of BPLR01017310.1, from coordinate 42,838 downwards.
TCTTTTAATAAATTTTCTCAGTTGAAATTAATTCAGTGGTTCTCACAATGCATTGTTCGATGAAAGTTATACTAGTAAGCAGAATGATTACAATTTATAGTCAATGCAAAATGAGAAAAAAATGTTAAAAACTGTAGTTAATGTTGTTTTAATGTTAATTGTAGAAAGCAATTTTAACATAATTATTTATTGATGTGATAGAAAAAAGTGTATTAAATATACATTGTTGAAAAATGATTGAGTATAAACTTATGCAATATATCATGCAATTAAATACAAAAAAAACATCAAACTTTTAATCCTTAAAGTTTTCTCTATTGCTAAGTTCACGATTACAGTCACACGCATGCATTACAATATTCAAGTGTTTTATATCTAATGCTTCTGTTTAATGTTCAGGTATATCATAACATTACCATATAACATGTTTGGTGATGTAACATTAACATAATCAGATTACAGTTTAAGTTTTTGAGAACCACTCAATTAATTTAATACACAGTATTCTTGGAAGTGAAAGCGTGTAGGAATAATAAAGAACTGATACTGAAAAGGCACAAAATGTATCTCCACCATCACCCAAGTTTCGTCGTTGCCTTACCGTCCACAAGCTTTCTCTCCCATTTTCCCATTGAATAGTCTGTTCTCTTTTCTTAAAAGGGGGGGGATCTCGGACCAATTATCATGTGATGTTTTTTATTCTTAGCAATATGCTTTCCTGGCACTGCACAAAAAGTTGAAAATGGCCCCTGCTTTCTCAAAATGACAGTCAAACCTCTTTATGAAGTCACTCTGCTTCAATTGGTAGTGTGTTGTCACGAGTGTCATTTGAATTTGTTTCGTTAATAATGCCCGAAGAACATTTATTTTGCCAATTTTTTTCAATTATCTAAATTATAAAATGGATATTTGTGCAATTTTAAAAATTAAAAAATTATTTAAGAGTTTCTCATTAAATGTCCAGCTGGTTAAATGCCCTACTCATAAATTGTATTAATTAAAAGGTACAATTAAGTATTAAATTACAAGATAAATGCACTCATTAATTCTGTGGATCAAGATGGTGTGTTCTTGCTATTTTTAGGCAAGATATTTCAGGGATAAAAATTTATACTTTTATTGCTTCATTACATATGAAGAGATAAGAGTTGAAGCAAACTAACTTTAAAAAAAGGTGGTAAGCAGCTACTTATTGTAGTACGATTCTTATTCCAAGATAAAAAATTGACAGTTTCATGTTTGTGCAAGCTAATGAAGATTAAATGCTGTTTTCAAGTGCTTATTAGCCAAACTTCGATTTTCTCCAATTTCAACTGGAGTAAAGAGTTACAAAATGCAGTGTAAATATAAATAAATCTCTTTTAGGTAAATTTAATTCATAAATGAAGTGTATCAAAAACAAATAGAATTATTAGGAGTTAGTTAGATATATAAAATTACCTCATATTTCCTATATATTGTATCGCCTTCCAAATATTTGTACAAGAGGCCAAATGTTTATTTTGGGAGATGTCACTTTGTAACGAGGTTTGACTTGTCTACCATAGAGACTCTGAACTTAGTCCAATTTTCTGAATTAAATCCATCAGAGAGGGTTTCAATTTCTATTTTTCTGATGATTGGACATTTCTACTTCATGAAACTAAAAATTTTTTAGTGCAAAACTCATATATTTTTTATAGATAGAGAAGCCATGAAAATGCATTTTTAATTCTGGAGTGAAATTGGTTGTCATTATTTTCACAATTTGTATTTCTCAGTGCTCTTGAACAGGATTCTTTTTGTGATAATTTTTTTTTTCTTTATATACAATTGAGTTTTCATTTTTTAAATATGAGGTGCTAACCAACAAAAATAAGAAACTATTTGAATAGGAAAAGTAACTAAACAATGTTTTTAGAACAAATATGAAACCTGGCACGTGAAACTTCTTTTTTTAAATGAAAATGCTGAAGCAATTTCTAAATTTTTTAGAACATTTAGTTTCTTAGTTACTTAGTTTTAAAATTTGTACCAAATCAACTTAAAGATAAATTAACATAGCTGCATTCATTAAATATATAATAAATATTTTTCTATAAGTAAAGGGAATTTTATTTTATCTAATTCAACAGTACTTTGTTTGCATAAGTTTTGTTTTTTCTCCTATTTTAAGAGAAATCTAGTGACATTCCACAATTTAATTTTAATTTCATAATTATAGCTACAAAATGGGAAAAATGTTTTTTTTTATTTCTAATGGCAGATTATGAACAGTTACAGCAAAAAAAAAAAAAAAAAAAAAATAACAGAGAATACAACCAAACATGCCTAAATGGGAAGAATGTAAATGCTCCAATTCCATTTTAAAAGGCAATTTCTGCTTTTTGTGGTTAGCACCTCATATGATTTGATCTACTTTTATAAGGGTTGTGTTTTGCTTCTTCAGCATTGGGGTATAAAAGACAAACTGTTGATAAACATTCATGTTTTTAACCCAATGCTTGTGATTTCTATTTTGTTGACAAAAAAATATTAAGCTATGCATTATATTATTTATACAAAGTATCTGTAAAAACAAAAAGTGTTCCTTGTGCTACAGCAAATTCCCAATTTGTTATTTCATTGCAGCTGTATGTGATTGTACATAGTGCTAAAAGAAAAAAAAAATTGTTTTTTCTCAGGTATTATAATTATTGTAATAATGAAATCATCTGTTTTTCTGACTGCTCCCCCTCCACCAAAAAGTGGAATTGTCCCCAGAATAAATTCTTAGAGCTTAACGCACATCTTTCTTCCGGTGTTACGGACCATTCCACTTCTTCTGCCCATGGGACAGGACACAAGGCCAAGGGGAGGAGGGTGGGTCTCAAACTCCCATTCACAAATCTTTGAGCTTAACACACTACAGAAAAAATTATACAATATTTATCAATTCCTCTTAAGAACAAACGGAAATATTTATCCATTCTGTAAACTTGCTAGTCGAAATTCGTTATTTCTGGGAGATATTTCAGCAGTAAATACGTGTGATTGGGCTCCCTCCCCCCCCATACCACTTTTTCTACTTCTCAATCACTCAATGTGTTAGCATGTTACCAAATAAAAGATTGTCTTTTGTAATATCGGCTGAAACACAAATGAATTTGGATTTATAATGATGGCATCAAGCTATGTGTTAAATGTTTTCCTTATGATCAAGCAGCAACAGGTTCTTTTAACCGTCCTATTCAATTTTGTTAATTATTATTATTATTAAGAATTTTATTGACTTCTACTGTTGAAGCAGTTATTCGCTTACCAAATTTGGCCCATTTGGTGTAAGAGTTAAATGAATTAAAACTTGCGATGAACATTGTTAAAACGTGAATAATTAGGATGAACAGTTCCTTCCCTAATATAAACTTCTCTATTCGGTATGAAAGAACAAAACATTTTTAGGATTTTCTAAATAATTGGGGATGGAAATAATTTCTAGGATGTAAAACTTCTCAGATTGTATTATGAAAGAATGATATATTCAAATAAGCTTCCATATGCATTATAAGAAAAAACCTTTAAAGCCGCCTTTTATGTGAGCACTATATTCTATAAAAACGTTGATTACGTGATTTGACCTTGGTAAAAATTATTCAATCTAGTCAAAATATTTAATAAATTATGTACCATTACAGGATGCATGTATAAAACGAAAACAATGATTCCGAATGACAGTTGTACTTTCATGGCATAATCTGATGTGAGGTGTTTTTCCCCTCCCACAAACACAAGCTGCAATCACCCAAGATGAGAACACTCCTTTTCCTGGAACCGTGCCAAAAAATAAGGGGGATATGAAAATGGGCAGAGGGGGAGATGAGTTTGAGACCCGTGTCTTTAATCAAAAAGGTGGATGTTCCAAAAACTCAAGAGAAAAAAAAAATCTGCTCAAAATTCCTTCATATTTTTGGTATGGTGAGATGGCTATCACTTATACTTACCACGTGTTCATTAATCTCAAAGTCTTTTTATCTCTGGCATTTTTGTGTTTTGTTTACTGTAACTGTGTGTAACCGACCATTTTCCAAAGAATTACCAAATTTTGTTTTTCATTACTGTATACTTATGGATTGAAATCATATCATAAGCAGTTTTTATTTGGCATTGTATACTTTTGAGTATTATTATTATTAGTTCTGACAAATATCTATTGACTAGTGCAATCACTTTGTATGTATCTATTTATATTCAATACTGCTCACGGTTGAGATATGACTTTGTTGTGCCAAACTGAATGTGAAAAAAAAATTTTTTTATTTCTTTACTATTATTGCCATTTAACTCCAAAACTTTTAAGAAGAAAAAATGACGCCCTTACTTAATAGGACGATGAGGGTCGTCGTTTGCATTGCCAGATCTTACGAAGAAAAATGATATAATGACGACCCAGTTCGTCATCTTTTGTGATAGAGACACTTTGCATTTCTCCACCCAAACGCCTAGTCACAGTCGAGGAAAAATGCTCCAATGAAAATAAAATATATATATATTATTCACTCTCGAAGCCCTCCGAGAAATTTTTTTTTAAACCTGTGGGTTCAGATCTAAAAAAAAAAGAAAAAAAATTCTGATGATGATAATGTGCCTTTATTCTTCTAAAGATGTGAAACACACAACGAACCATGTCGCCGTTTCTTTTGTCGACAATCAGCTCTTTAAGTTGGAAAAAATTGCACATTCCAAATGGATTCATGAGCTGCTGCTACAAAGTAAAAACCACACGGATCTGAAGAGAAAAAAAAAAAAATCTATATGAACTCCGATAGTGCCACCATTTTTTGCATTTTTCTTTGTGGTCGAATCCTTCTCAACTGCAAACTTGTTCCTGGATGTATTTTTTGTGTGTCGATCGATGTTTCTCAAGCTGTAGTGTGTGATCGTTTTCGTTCGCTCAGGGTTCTATATCCATTTAACATGTGATCTGAAATTATGTTTGAGCATTATTATTAGATGGTAAGAAAAAAAAAATTGTTCCTTTTTAATACTAAACAAACAAATAAGTGTCGTGTAGTATTAGTTTTAGAAAGAAAAGTGTTATGTACAGACGTGTGGATTTTCGTTTTTTTTTTTTGGAATGGATAACAAGCACTGGGGTTATATAGTGTTGCTTTGTATATGTCTCTATATATATAAGGCCAGCCTTGTCAATTTTGCTCAGAAAATAATGTATCAGATAAGTGATTTTAAATGTCAAACCACCTGTGCAAATTGTTCCTTCAAATAAAATATATTCCTGCTATGTGTATGAACACTGGACTGATGTGTCGTGGGGGGCACTTAGCAAGGGGGCTCTCTGGGACTCACCCCCTTTTCCCCACGAGAAGAACGGCCCCATGTGATAACTATGTGGGGGGGAACACATTCCTTCCTAACAAGAGTCAGGTAGAAAACGCTTGCGATTTGTTCGGAAGCTCCCCTCCGCCCCCACCTGCTGATTTTGTATTGTGTGACGGGGGGTCCATTTTCAGCATTAAAGGTTTGTGTAATCTGTGACTTAGTTTTGTTTCTTTCTTTGTGTCTGCACATCAGCTTCACTACACTACCACATGAACACTATATTTTCAACAGTTGATGAATAATTGAAGCAGGCCTTCTCATATCTTGGGCCAAAAAAGAAAACAAATCTTTAATCGTTTACTAATGAATCTAGGAGAATGTGCGAAGGTTATTCAATGATGTCCATAAGTGTACTGTTATAATATTGAAAAAAGCTAATATAAATGATAAAAATAAAAGGCCGACAATTCCTTGAAGAGAGGTGATCTTTTCCCAATAAAAATACCAAGAAATATATTCAACCCTTAACACTTGTTTTGATTTTCTTTTCAAAAGTCAACAACATCTACCAGCCAAATTTGAAAACGAAAACATTCATATCGTCATTTGAGGGATATTCCTTCTTTTTGTCTATGGTTGAGGGTTTAATTTTTCTTTTGGCATTAATTGATGTTTTAGCAAGAGACGTACCTGCCAATGACATTAGAGATAAATAGATTCGCAAAATTTTAATTTTGGAATTTTTTTCTGTTTTAGTATTTACATTTTGGTATTACATTTTCTATTATTGGTATCGGAGACATATCGTAGCACATGGGTGCAATACATAAAAAAAAGACATAAATCTACAAAACTTTATTAACTATCGTTTACAAACTACTACACTAAAGAAGGAATGCATTGCACAGTGAAATTTCGTTCACATAGAAATATTATTGCTTTCACGTCCATGTTCTTTCCTCCCCTTCATTAAACTAAAATTTTGTTTGCAACAAAAAAATTCATATACAATTATGTACCAAAACTAGTGGACAAATATATTTTGAGGAGTGGACCTTCCTTTAAAAAACCACTTAATTCCATAGATTTCTTAATTGCAAATACAAATATTATTAAGCTGGCCGAGGAGCAACGTGCGTTTTTCTGGCAACCATTTAAAAATGATAAATGAAATTGTAGGACAAGTCCGATTTTTGAACAGTATCAATGAAATTTTACGTTTTATCAGTCCAAATACTAAGTTTATAGATAATTATATATTTTAATAATTTTTGTAAAAAAATTGGATAATAATGGTAAAGCTTTATTTGTCTGATTGAGAAAATAGGTCATTAATTCATTTAAAATTTTGATGTCCAGTTAATATTTTCATAAAAAATCAATTGAATTTTAACATGCATGATATGATCCATTAAAAATTCCAACAACGCTTTTCAGCCAGCTTTTAAGTTTCCATAATTACAGGTAAAGTCACAAGGACTTTTTGGAAATTAAAATTATTGTCGTTTTTTACAGCACACTATGAAATCAATATATACATCTTCAGCACTTCTACAAAAGAATTAAAATTTTTGTATTCAAATAAAAACAATATATAATATAAAAACTATTCAATATTCATAACAAGATATAAAAATTCAACTAAATAAAAGACTCGCACATAATATGAACTACATTGTTTTCTTAATATTTCATTCAGGAAAAAAAAATTCCGTTGAATGATGGTCCATAAAGCTCCAAGAGATGTCCAAAATAAATAGTGATTATACAATTAACTAGTACCATGCGAAATCATAACACTTTCTATTAAAAAACTATCTTGTGGATCTTCAGTGTCTTAATAAATTTTTTAACCTTTTAGCACACGCACTTTCTTATGTATAGTTGGACAATGCATCACAGGGAATGGTAAACAGCCTGTTTAACACCAGAAATAAAAGGTATTGTCGATTTGGGGTGATGGACAGATGTGGTGTAAAGCTGAAAAGTTAGGGTAGCTTGTGAAATTTTTTTCATGTCATTAAAAATTTTACTGCAATTAAAATCTCTCCTAAATGACACTCTTTTTGAATCCGAGTTACATGCTTGTCCATTTCCCACACAATTGGTAGTCAGAAAAAAATTACATTGTCTCTAATAATATGATTTTGTATAAAATATACAAAATCTAAAATATGTTCAGAAAGAATCCAAATTCTCATCATTTTTACTACCAGTGGAAAAAGAAATAGGTGTCCAATCTCTTATTTCTAGATTAAACGACTAAAATATGTGTATAACCTTTTGGAATGAGATGAATCATATTCCTTTGAATGAAACTTTCATAAAGATAAAAAGGTTATCAAATTCTATCTCAATGCGTGTGCTTATGGGCTAAAAAATAAAAAAATTGTTATTTCAATAACAAATAATAAAATTCTCAATTCAATTTGTTAAAATAAAAATACCCCTACTTTGTTATACCTTACAATATTTAAAGCTCGGAAATTAATATAAAAAATAGAAAATAAATTACTCAGAACAATATTTAAAGTCTCTCCCCCCCACATAACATTCTAGTTAAATCTTAAACTAGAAGTAAATATAAATTTTACAAGAAAAGCCGTTTATTTATTAATTATTGCCGTTTCCAAAATCTGAACCATCTTTCCATTTTAGGAGACATTTATCAGAAATTAATTTGGAATCACAACAAAGAATGAATTCATTTCATTCAATTTATACATTTCATTAAAAAACTATTTTGAAAATGTCGAGAATGTTAATAAGGAGATACAATATCTATCATTTTAGGCCCCTCTTTTTATGCTTCACACTTTATAAAAAAAAAAAAATCATTTGATTTGATAAATAATTTTTCATTGCAAATGCCAATTGAATCTTGCATACAATAGATTGCTTAAAAAAAAAAAAAAAATACCAGAGATAAATTCAAATAATTTTTTTTCTGTTTTTTGAAAAAAATCAATCAAATTATAAAAATGTGTTATGAATAAATATTTCAGTTAAATAACAATAGTTTACTTAATTATCAGGATATCAATAAAATACATTATCTTGAAAAAAAAATATATATATTCTTTTGTACATTAAAAATAATACAACTAAATGAATATATATATATGCAAATTTGAAAATTTTGCTCAGTTCATTGATTCAAAAAGCAATATATACATGCAAGTAAAACTTTTTTTAACAAACTTTACTTTCCTTAGAATATGAACTGATTGATTTTTAATATGTAACTTTGCCATATTAATTAGTATCTTTAATAATTTTAATAATAATCATACATTTTTAATAAAATATTAAGTAGTTTGAAAGAAATTTTTAAAAATTACAATAAGTTTTGAATTGATTAAAAATTACAGAATTTAGAATCGTGTTGTTTTATTAACTAAATTAAGCCTAAACAAAACAAAAACAATTGACATCTCTAAAGCAGAAATATTATTGCTCTTCTCATGCAATCCTAACATTTTAAAATTTGCTTATGCATAATAATTAAAATGTTTTAATTACTAAAAATGATATATGCTAGCAGTTTTGAATCATTATGGAATGAAGATTTCAAAATTATTAATAGCATTGTTACTTTATACCATTCATTTAATAATGCATATATATATATATATTATTATTATTATTACTGCATTCATGTTGAATTACCACAATTTTCTCTTAAAGCTGCGTGAATTTACACAGAGCTTTGTAAAATCTAAAATCTGCTAAATAATTTCTAACTTAAAAAATTATATTGACTTAACTTCGCCAACAATTTTTCTTAAAATTATATTATTTTTGACAATGAAGAAATTCAAAATTATTCTGCCAAAGTGAATCTGAAATATTTTACTTTCTCATAAAAAGTTTTTCAAGTATTAAGTCATTAAAATAGTTTTGCTTTGTTTTTGTTACACTGTCAGAACTACAATTTAGAGTGATCGCTTAAAAACACTTCAATAAATATTTTAAAATAAAATATACTTCTGAATAAATAAAATGCATAAAACCAATTTATCCCAAATCTTTAAGATGTATAACTCAGTAAAATACTTGAAATAATGCAATCAGTCAATTACAATAATTATAAATATACGATGTACAAAAATCTTTTTTAACTCCATAAACGAATAATATAATAAATATAATTTTCAAATATTTGTACTTCGGCCAAATTCTAGTTTTAGGAAGCTCATTTTTAAAAAAAAATACAAAACAGAATTATTAAAAATACAAAACAGAAATTAAACACTATTATAAAACACCAACTAGACATATTGCTTTCAAGTGGAAAAAAAATAGACATCTTTAAATAATGCAAGAATTCATCTTTTCTTTTTTTCAAAATTTGCATAGAGAAAAAAAGAAATCATATGCAAAAATATAAGCATTTTTTTCTAACCAGTACATGAGATTAGCTTCTGTTTAAGAATCATTGTTTGTGAGAAAATATGCCAATCAGATCGAGACAAACTTTATAAAAACTACTCTATAGAATGTTCAATCACATGAAGGGATTTTGTGATGACACATTCTGATTGCTCTGTGCCCGGATCTCATTGATGGAGAGGGAAGGGGGCTTGGCAACTTGGAAAGGATTAGCTGAAAAAGAAAGGTTTATTATTAAGAAAATCTTCATGGCCAACATGTCAATTTAAATGGCACATGCTATTACTGTCTTTGAAGTTAAAATTTTTCAATAAAAGATTAATTCCTTAATTAACATTAAAATATTCATTAGTGTTTGAGTTACGCTTGGCTTTGTGAGATGCTAAAACTGATTCCTGCATTTTTTGAAATGTTTCAAATAATTGAGCAAAGAACTTGAATTCAATTTTGTTTGCGGAAACATATAGAATGTTGCAGATGGCATTTGATAAGCATTCCTATATCGGAAAAAAATGTTTAGAAGTGATAAAAACAATTCAAAGAAGGCAGTGAATGTGTGGGTACCAAAAACACTGAATATGCCAGCTCACATGGCACTGATTCTTCATGACTTTTTTGCCAAAAATGAAATATCGTTTTTGCCATATCGTTGTACAAGAACTGTATTCTCACCGTGCGACTTCTGGCTATTCCCTCAACTCAAAAGACCTCTCCAGAAACACCATTTTGAGTCGATTGAAGAGATTCAGCACGAATCGCCACACGCTTTGAAGACCATCCCTGCCGATGACTTTTTAGCATGCATTGAGGATTGGAAAAAAAGTTGGCATAAGTGCATTGTGTTCAAAGGGGATTACTATGTAGCTGATGAAATAAATTTCGAAGAATAAATAAAGAGTTTTTGAAAAAAAAAAAACCAGTCGTACTTTTGGAGACAGTAGTATATATTTTGAACAAACACAGTTCTCATTTTTCGTATGTTGCTGAAAATTTTGACATTCAGCATTGCTGTGAAGGACAGTAAAAATAATGATCATTAATAGTAATGAATCATTGGAATCTGCCAATTTTCTTATGAATGAACCGTTTTACATTAAATTTGTCGACTAAAACTACACCATTAAATAATTTTTCAATTTATAATTCACAAAATACAGAGAAAATTTAAATATTTATTTATAAATCCCACCAATTTTTGAAAACGACATCAATAAAATTTTCAAGGTGTTTTACCGTACAACAATAATATTTTGTTAATACTAATAATGCATTTTTAAATTTAAATTTAATTTAATTTTTAGTATTATGAAATTATTATCTATAAGAAATTTTTTAAAATTAAATTACCTTTTCATTCATTTACATGCAAGTTTAATATATATTTAGTGTAAAATATTTATATGTGCATATTTAGTATTTTTTAAAAAATACAAAATTGTGTTTAATAAATTTAATAGAATTTACCCAAATTTCTTAATACCATATTTTAGTGAATTGTGAACACGTTTCATGAAAGTTTGTATTTACAAAGAAAAATGTAGCCTACATGATGTGACAAATGACAATGGATATAGGCTTGTTGATTTCTGCATCACATGGCATGATTGTCATGAACCTCATTTGTCATAAAAAAATACATAAAGAAACTTAGAAAGCACCAAGTGGACTCTGTTCAAACCAAATTGATCATGTCTTGATTGATGTTAGACACTGCTCTAACTTAGTTTATATTAAGCCCTTTAGAGCCACAAATATCATTATTTAATTATTGCGAAAATTAGAGGAAGGCTATCTAATGCCAAGAATACTAATGTCTATCTAATGTAGAGGCATTGAAAAATTTTGGTAGCGGAAAAAGCTAAGATAAGTAATGAGTATATTATCTTAGAAAAACAAATAGTGAAGATAAATGATAGTGACTCTTTGGAGGACCACTGGGCACAAATTAAGGAAAGTACCTGCCATGCTGTTAAAGGTACTATTCGTAATACTCAATGTAGGAAAACTAAAAACCGGTTTCATGAAGAATGTGGAAAATTTACTTACAAGAAAAATCAGGCATATAAAAAAAATGCTGCAGGTAAATACCAGCCATAATTCTGAAGAATATAAAAAAAAAAAAAAAAAGGCCAGGAAAGTAGAAAAAGGACTCATTGGAAGAAAGAAAGAAGCTTTTGAAGAAGGAAATTTAAAAATATTGAACAACTTAAAACCACAAATGAATAGATAGCATTCTATAAAAAAATTTATCATAATAACTCAGACTTTACCAGTTTCTAGTCTTTGCAAAAATAAAACGTGATGAAATTCTGGCCGACAATCAAGCAATTCTCTAAAGATGGGTTGAGCATTTTGACAACCTTTTGAATTCAGGGAATAAACAGAACAATCATAGTTGTCACATACTGGACATCAACGATGATGAATTGATTCCTCCTCCAGGAAGAGATAAAATTGAACCAGTAATCAATAAGCTGCCTATGCTTAATCCTATCTGTAAGGAGTTTTTTTAAAATGGAGGTACCCGGCTATACAAGCACTTGCATACTTTAATTATAAATACTTGGAACTCTGAAGAATTGCCATTGGATTGGTATATTAGCATTCTAGCCCCATCCATAAGAAGGGAGACCCAATAATATGTTCTAACTATAGAAATATTAGCCTTCTATGCATTTGCTATAAAATACTTTTCAATACTCTTTTCCGAGACTAGTCCATTTGTCGAATCTGAAATTGACAGTTAAGAATGTAGGTTTAAGGCAGGAAAATCCACTGTTACCAAATTTTCTGTTTGTGCCAGATTCTTGAAAAATCACTTGTATATGGTAATGACACCATATTCAAGACATATATTATATATACCATATTGACTTTAAGTCAGCATTTGATAGTGTGAGTGGAAAACACCTGATAAATGCAATGTATGAATTTAAAATTCAAAGCAAATTTATTAAGACTTATAATGTGAACAATGAGTAACACCAAAATGAGTGAATAAATGAAATAAATAAGTGACATCAATGAAAATCAAATTCATGGGTGCTTTCTTAAACTTGGGGATTCTTTTTAATACTTTCTCTTTAATATTGTGATCAAAAAGCTATATGAAATTCAAATAGTGCTACTCGCAGACAAGTTTTATAAATCTGTCCAGAGTCTAACTTATGCTGATGATATTGATATTAGGATTGTCCCTACCTTGGGAGAAGCATACTCTTCTTTAGAGATAGCTGCAAATTGTATGAGATTGACAGTAAATGATTCTAAAACAAAGTACACGCCTTTATTAAAAATACTATCAAGTCATCACTTAATCATTTATAGAATTTGAAACTGCACATTATTTTAATTATCTTGTTAAAAAGCAAAAATGATATTTCTGAAATCCAAAATTGCAGTTTTTGAAAGAAATATTGTCAGAAATAATCTTGGTTGTGTTAAAGAAAATTACCTTTGGTGAAGATGTTGCAATTTTGAAATTTACAGAATCTTTAAAGAGCTACATATAATTAAAAGCATTAAAGTTAAAAAATGAATTTGGCCACTCATGTTATTAGAATGGATGAAAAGAATGTTTTTGCTGCAAAGCCCTTCACTGACATTGAAAGAGGAAGACTATGGTGGCTTGATTCAGTTGAATCAGATTTTAAAGTGATAGGCGTGAAAAATTGGCAGAGTAAGCAAAAATAAGCTGTTTTGGATGAAACCTCAGCAGAAGAAATTAGCCCAACCTGGGCTGTCAAGCCAATATGGTGATAATGCTTTATGGTGACATTTATTCACCCCAAGAAAATTACAATAGCTACTTTACCTTAGGAATGCTCTGTTTACAAATTTGGAACATTGAATGAAAACATTCATCCTATAATTTTGACAATTGTTACTCACCTGCATTTCTAGTCCTGGGAGTATCCAGAGAAATAAGGCAGGACTGCTGGCCAAGGAAATGGTCCAGGGACGGCGGAGCGCATACCTCAGCAGAAACAGATTTGCGCATATTCTGCTCAAAAGGCCCTACAACACAAAAATGTTTGGAAATGACATTTCAGCTAAACCTTGTTTTCATACCATAAACATTATTCGGAAATGGTATCTCCCAGGAAAACTGCCATGTATCATAGGTGAAAGCTTAAAAATTTTCAGCTGGCAGCCCAGCTATTTGTGTGAGAAGTTTAAGTATTTTGTTACAATTCCCATCAATATTCCCCGTTTCTAAAAGCAGCAGCACACAGTACAAATGAACTCATGCATGCAAAATTATCAACAACAGTACAACTTTTTACAATTGTACAATAGTACATTAATTAAAATTTAAAATTCGATTATTCAAAGAAGGCCTCCATTTTTCAATAGCAAACATTCTCAACTGATAAGAAATTTGTAAACTCAAATATGTTATTTTTAAATAACACCTCTCACAATCTCCATGGTTGCAAGTTAGCCAAAATATGCTGTATGAAGAAAATATATACTTTAATGAATCATTACATATTGCCATTTGAAAGACAAAAAAAACTTGTAAAATTTTTTTGTTTCATCTATTGCCCATAAAATTATACAATGAGCATAAATCTATGGACTGCATGGCAAAAATCATACAAGATGATAACTATGGAGTGTAAAATTAACGAATGGAACTACTAAGAACACAATATACTTATTTGAAAGCTTGAATTTGCATAATGAAAACTATACATTCATTGCAAATGTTATATAGATACACAATTCAAGTTTTACAATCTTTAGAGACAGTCTATTCTATTGTCACTGGTGAGAAGTTGAGATATATCTATACCCTTTTGAGTTGATAGTTGCAATAGAGCAGACTGATAGGTATCTGGAACAGTGGTCCTCTAATTTATTCTTCCTATCATTCCTTTTTCAGAGAAAAATTAAAAATTACCCAGAGCCCTCCTACCTTCTTTAAGGGAATAAAAAGTAAAATATGATTTAAAAAAAAAAAAAAAGTGTTCTTTTTATGCATCTATAAATCTACCTATGCCTAAAAATTTATTAAAATCAATCCTAATAACAGAAACAACAAAGAAAGATATCAAACTAAAAATTACGGATGTCAATCAGAAGGATGAACTTTGTATGCTACTACCAATGAATTCATCTTTTGTTTTATTTTTCTCAGCAGTATTCATTATTTGCAGATGGTTTCTTTTTTAGTTAACAAATCTATAACCACACTAAATTTGATGAAGGAAATAAAATTCTCACCCTCTCTTTTTTATGCTTTCACTTCCGACAGATTTTTTTAATACATATACACTATTCCTCCTATGGTCCATTGCTTCTTTGGGGGTGGCATCACATGCTTTCAGAACCAATGGCCTGGAACTATTTGAAGTTTGTATCTTTAAAAGTGTATCTAATATTATAGCAGCATTATCAGGCTTCTGGCATTCAATTTTGATCCAACTCCACCATAAAAGTAATGCATATATTTGTACGGAAAAACAAAGATGGAATTCTATACTCCATGAATTGTTGCATAACATGGAATTTCCACAGCAGTGCTGCTATCAAGTGAAATTCCAAACCTCATATATTTTGTTAATGTGTAATAATGAAAATACAAGAATACTAAATGCTACAAAATCAACTTCTATATATATAATTACAATTCATTTTAAATTGGAGGCAAGAATTCTTTTTTTTTTTTATCAGAATGATATGATTATTTAGTAAAACCAAATTATTAAAAAAAAAAGGAACATTTACGATTTGACTCCTCTGGTGACAGGAAGTTGCCATCAGATGCAGGACTCCAAGGATCATTATGCACTAAACAAATACAGAATGTCAATAAACTACAATCTAAACATCAATAATATAATAAAAAGCCTAATATATTAATAAACACACATATATACATACGCACACACACATACATGCATAAATTAGAGTGTCAACAAAATTTCCAAATGAAGTAAATAAACTATAGTTTTATTGTTAAGCATTGCTTCTCATCTCCAAGATTTCATCCATTTCAAAGGGAGCTTTTTAAATAACATGTAAGAAACTTAAATTAAATGGAATTGTTACTGCATGAAACCACTTTAATGAAACAGCAGTGAAATATTCTGGTTTTTTTTTTTTTTTTTTTTTTTTTTTTTGTTGTTGTTATGAGAGAAAAAATGATTGAAATTTTAATACTTTTAAAATTTTAACCA
The DNA here is from genome assembly GCA_021605095.1 of Caerostris extrusa. Taxonomy (NCBI): domain Eukaryota; kingdom Metazoa; phylum Arthropoda; class Arachnida; order Araneae; family Araneidae; genus Caerostris; species Caerostris extrusa. The sequence goes on along the minus strand of BPLR01017310.1, from coordinate 26,966 downwards.
TCATTAAAAAATAAGATTTAATGATGAATGATATTTGAATTATTATGTAAACAATAATGTTATATAAAATCTGGCAGATGCAGCAAAAATATTAAAAGAATTATTTACCATACTTTTTACTTATTTTTGTTTTGTAAATAATTTTCCTGCTTATAGAAAAAAATGGGAAAAAAAGTTTTTATAAGTGAATAATGAAATTATCTTTATATGCAATATAATAGACCAGTTGGTTGACAAAATTTAAATCTATTAATTATTTAAATTACAAGTAGTGCTATGAATAAAAACCTACCAAAATTCATGTTTGGCTCTGGCAAGGATTGATTCCACACATCAAGATTGCTGCCACTCTGCACCTGAACAAAGGGAGTGAGAATTTTTTTAAAATAAAAAAAAATTTCATTCAAAATAACACTTTAGACTTACATAATTACTCTCAGGTTTTTTTTTTAATCACTAGAAAACAAATTAAAATCAGCAGTTGACATATTTTCACTCAAAACAAAATTGTTTTTAAAAGATCTACGATAATGTTAAATTAGTTAACTAATAATAAATAATTGCTACATTAAATACAATAGTTTTATTATACATAAAAATTGTGTTACACAGGGAAAAAAAATTATTCTTCCAATATAAATAATTACACTATTTTTGATAAATTCAATGAATCAAGCATTTTGGTTTACATATAACTCATATCATTTGCTTTCAACAATTTTAAAGGTAAGCTATTTTGTCTTTCATTTATAAATATTTGAACATTTTGAAGTTGCTTCATTGTCTTTTTTTAGCATAATTCAGTTTGTATATATATATTTTTTTTTTAGCATTCTCTGTCAATAAAAAAATATGTAGCTATTTAATCCAGTAACAGAGGATGTAATTCCTTAACAACCAAGGACAAATTGTTGACATTAAACATTTTAAGAATTCCAACAAATCTGTTATTTTGTATTTCTTTTCTCCCTGTAAATCTGCATTTTAAATCAGATAATTTTTAATTATATTTTATAATGTCATTTATTAAATTTCAAAGTACTTTTTTTCATCAAATGTCAATTTGATTTTCAGTGTAAAAATTAGATAAAAAAATAGGATATTAACCAATCTGTTTTGTGCATGTGGATTAGCCTACCATGATTTACATAACAGCCATCTCTTATTTTTTAAAAATGCAGAGGTAAATATTAAAATTGCATAATATTCTATGCTATAATTAAAAAGATGTAATGAATAATTAAAAGAAATATTTAAAAAAATATTTAACTTTATTTTTAAAATTATTTTAATATTTTTAACATTAATGTCAAATATTTATTATGCCTTTATGTTTCTTTACCTAAAACTTTCAAACCTTCATTTAATATTACATATAATCAGGATGCATAAAGGTTCAAATCTATATTAGCTAATACAGAAATTAAATAAGTCGTAACATTTTCATGCGTAAATTCACTTAAAATTCTTGGTTAATATATTTTTAAAATTATTATTTCAAAAACTTGTGGCAGTTCTCTTAACTTTTGAATTATTATTAAAAAACAACAACATTTGGCTTCTTAGATCTACAAATTTACACATCTTGAAATTTATAATGAAGTGAATGGAGATAAGCGGAAATGTTTTGTTGAGTAAATCATTTCCATCCTTAACAGGATGGAAATGACAGGACAGGTATTAGGACAGGTATACAACAAAAATGCAGAAGATTTGATTCCCTTTGAGAAAAGTGTAGAAAACTTCAGAACAATGAATTTTAATTTATTGACAAAAAAAGTAGTACTTATGATGGTGGAGTGTTATTGACATTCTTTTTGTATAGATTTTTATCCCACTTTGCATTAACTTTCACAGACATGTTATTAAACTGTTGCCAAATGGTGAGCATTAATATTTAAATATGTTAAGAATGATCTTACTAAGGTTGGACTTACTGGAGTTCCCCAGGGGTCCTGTAAGTCAAGGCCCAACAAATCTTCAAAAGCAGACTGCTGAGGAGGTGGTGGTGGAGGAGGAGGCGACACAGTTGTAGTTTTGGCCTCCTCCTCACTGCGTGTGAGTGCCATCTGCAGGCGAAGATCATCATTTCTTTTGAGTCGCTCTGATTGATCTGCCTCTTCTTTGCTCATAGCCAGGGCTAGTTGAAGCTGGAGCTCCTCTTCTCCAGCTGTTTGGGGTCGTGCTGTCTCCAGCTCCGACATGGTGGCAAATGCTTATAATAGAAAAGAAGATGATTAAACTCATATGAAGATTTACAGCTGTACACTTTTATGAAATTACATCATTAAAGAAAATTATTCAAGCTAGCCTTCAGAAACACCCAAAATATAAATATTTAAAATTTGTTTCAATTATATGTTAATCTCATGTTTAAAACACTAAAAAAATTATTTTTTAAAAAAGGGTACTGCAAATTTAAAATTCCTATAATTATTTTCCAGTTTAATATGAGCCATATAAATCATAAACATATTTTTAAATTTAATACACAAATTAAAAGCAAATTTGAATATGACAGCTTAAATATATTTAAAAAGAATAATCCAGTATTTTAACCATCAAGAATAACATATGAATAAAAAAAATGATAATATATATTTAGTTACGTAATAATTTTTTTTTACAAATAAAAAAAACTTTAATTTAAAATTAGATATATTTATTTGTGAAGATTATATAAAAAACTAATTAAAAATTATTAAGGCTCCAATAAGTCAGTAATTAATGATAAATTTTATGGAGATTTTAAAGGATTTTTCACAGAAGGAATTCATAATGTTTCAGCAATAAATATTTAAAAAAAAAAAAAAATATTTTTAATACTTTTTAAAAGAAATTTTGTTTTACCTTATTCATCATAAGAAGCATATTATTTTTAATTTAACAGAAACTAAAGTAATCCCATTTATAAAAACAACTTATATTTGTCAATCCTGTAGACAACTTTAATAAAAACCTAACTAAAATAATTATTTCCCCCAGTAGTCAACACTTTATATTTGAAATAAAATGTTTTATTTTTGTCAGAAATATAATTTTTATACATTAAGATCTTAATAAATAAATTTATAAAATAATTTCATACATAAAAAAAAAGAAAATATTATTTAAGCAGAAATCTAATAAAATTAAATTTTAAATAGAAATTTATAGACTATATCTATTCTAGACTACTCGTATACTAGAGAATAGAATTTCCAGACTATATTTGTATCTAATTAAATTAAATTATTAAACAGATATTTACAACAACTGGATTTCATGTTAGCACAGAAAGTGTACTTCAGCATTTTGATTTATTCCTTCAAGCTTGAATATTGTGTTTCAAAACAATCATTATCTATTCTTCTTGCAATAAAGATATGATCTATCTATTCTTCTTCTACAATAAACGATCATTGTCCTTCATTATCAATGAATATATTAATGCATGTTACTGTACAACTATGTTAAGCTGTTGTTTCTAAGAAAAACTATTTCTAGCAAGAGAAGTTTAAAGATTCCTTGAAATGTTTGTAAAAATATACTTACAAATTTAGAACTTATTATTAATTTAAATTAATAAAAAAAAAAAAAAAACCTAGCAAATGTGAAATTTATTTGATTTCAACAATCATTTGCTTGCTTACCAAATATGTTTAAAGGTTTCCTGTAACATGCAGTGCCTGTCAAAATTAAAGGATATCAACAGAAACAAAACTTAACTGTAACTTAATGAAATCAAATCTTTTGAAATTGCATGCGACTCTTCTGAAAGTGGACTTTTGAACTCCTAGAAAGCATTTGATGCATTATATTTTGGCTATCTATCATATCCATAACTTTAATTAAGTTCAAGTATGGTGAGAAAATTTCCCCTTTCCATTTAAATGACATTTCTTTTCCGAAATATTTTGACACCAAAGATACTCAATGCACGTCAGCATTATCATGTAGTTAAAAAAAAATAAAAAGTCTAGCAATCCTTAAACATCTTTTACAATATCTGCTTTTACATAACAATATATCCTCCATATATGTCTTATCTTAGAACTTCTTTCAAATATATGCAGATCAATGTAGCCTTTTTTTGATTTTTCACTAAACTATTGAATCACATTTGTGACAGCAAAATTGTTTCAATAACGAGGGATAGACAGTTCCATCATTTTATCATATCTGGACTCGGCAGTCAACACTAAATGATAGAATGGCTTTTGGTTCCACTAAACATGACAATTAGATTTAGTTAAGTGGAGCCTTCTGGAAAGTGACAACATGTGAAGCTTTCATGGAACAGTAGATAGGCTCATTCGAAGTTCTTGTGGCAGCTGAAGGTCAAAATAAACTCTCTTGTATTCCTCTTTATGATCCTTTCAGTCAGCAATGACAGAAAACTGTCTTGCATGCAGGCTAAGCTGCCTAAAAATTCATCATATATTTAGAGAGAATTTCTAAGTTTTTCAGATAACATTTATTCAAGATATTCCGACTTTCAGCATTGTCTATTAGATAATAATTAATTACTAACATAATTTCATCATGCATGTTTGGTTGGTTGAAAACTGTATACTGTATGCCCATTTTTTCAGATTATCTTTTTAAATTTTAAGGAGCAATGTTACAAGTACATTTACAAGTCTCATTTTTTAAAATAAAATCACATTTTTAAAATACTGATTTGCATTCGAAATGACTACTAACACTGAACCAATTTACCATCATAAGCAAATTATTTCATAAAAGCATATAAATATTTTAATTTTTATATAATATTAAGAATTGAAAACCATAGAGCATAAAAATGAAAGAGAAAAGAATCAAACTGTACTAAAAATAACTAAATAAATTATACTTTTTTTTTTTTATCTACTACAATTTTTATAATTTGTTACACATAAGTTTTCTTTCAATTCTTCTATTTTAATATTAGATAAAACCCAACATAAAAATATATAATTTATTATCCTATTTTTTTTCTGAAATCTTCCAAATGATTTGAAAAAAATCATTGCATTTTTATATTTCTTCCTTTTATGTTTGATGAGCAACTGTGGTAAAATTTCAGAATTTTAATAGATAAATGTCTCACCAGTAGGAGATGCTATATCCTCATCACAGGATGATGGGCTAAATTCAGAAGACCCAAAAAGCGCTGAAAAAAATAATTGTTACTTTTTTTTATAATTTCATCTCAGCTAATAAACTGAATAATATTCTGAAATCTAAATTGAAAGAGATATTTTTTTATTCATTTCTCCCTTCCCCAAAATTTGTTTATAACAAGCATGAAAAAAAGACTGGTTCAGAAACTTTCTAGTAAAAAATATTATCAATAAATATAGAAAGATTTTAATAGGTATTGTGCAAAAGGTATTCTCTAGATATAACATTAAAAGTATTATATATATATATATATATATATAAATATATATAATTTTTTTTTTTTTATTTAAATGTAAGTGTATAAGTTTCTATAGCAATAAATAATCATGGTTTAAAAATTATTTAATTCCATAATATTCAATAATCAAATCAGAATCGATTAAAGAAAAAAAAAAATTAGCTCACTCTTCCATTGGAAGCAGAACGTGCAAATCTTTCCCTGGCCTTGAGAGCTCGAGCCCTCTCCTGTCTAAGACGCTCTTCATCCCTCAGTAGTGCTACAAGCTGCTTTGCTTTTTCTCTCACATTTACACCCTGGTCTTTTCCTTCTTCTGTGTACTGGAAGTCGCGTAAGGTCTCGATAGCAAATAAGTTCTCACGACACTGATGAGCCACCTATCCACAAAAGAAGACACAATTAAATTAAATGACCTGGATTGGCCTACAAAACTTCACCAGAGTAATAAACATACAATTTAAGATGTAAACCTCTCAAAGTTTACAAATTAATTTAATTAATATCATAAACGTTCATCTAGTATTAAACAATAAAAAAACATGTGCTAATGAATTGAAAATTTTATTTCCAAAGGACATATAGTGTTTGCAATATTTCAAGTAGACAAAAATGTATTGGGAGACAGTAAATAATTACCACAGCCTGAAACAACTGAAGATAGGTATAAGGTACAAGAAAACAAGCTTTATATAATAATTACCTTTAAAACTAATTTTAACAAAATAATAGAAATTTTTTTTTTTTTTTTTAAATGAGATGCAAAAACGAATGCAATGCAATCAGAATAATCTACAAGATATCACTTTAATATATTTTTTTATATAAGTTTCTACTTTAAAGCAATGAACAAATTTTGGATAGTTAAAAGTCTCCAGTTTATCAAACTACTTTGACCAACTTTTCCCCTCAACATAAACTCTATAAAATACAAAAACCAAATCTTTGTGTACAATACCTTGATGTTTATTAATCCTTAATTAACCTATGCTCACAACCCCTCGACATTCTATATGTGTGCACTACATTACAGATCTGAAAAATAATAGCGATGTTTCAAACCCAATGTAATTAGTTCTATACCATTTCCAAGAGTGAAAATTTGACTGTTCTATTTTTCATTCCAACAGAGGTTGTTTTAATTAGTATGGCTACAGAATATTCTCAACTTTAAATAAGAAACACTGCTTACTTTCCTTGTATAGTCCACCAAAAGTCCAGTGTTTAGGTTGCATTTTGATTTTTTCCTCTTCCAACAGAAAAAAAAAAAAAATCTTTTGTCAACTTCAACAATTCTATTTGCCCCCAATTTACATAATCATTGTCTGGTTAAACTTTCCAAGTCAACTTCTCTCACATATAATCAACTGCTGTTTTGACAACAATCTCAAGAAGTCATTCAGACCCTAAAGAGACAAAATTCTTTAAACCCTTAAAAATTAACCTTCAAAGACTACAGAATCTTCCGATTACACAAACCAATAGTTGGTAGAGATATCTATAAAATTTTTGAAAATTTTGGCAATGCATTAAACCATACTTTTTGCGAAAATAAATTTTCATTTTAATATAAGAAAATTGTAAAAAGCAGCAAACCAATCTCAGGCCAGAACAAAATGGCTTAATTCATGTCTTTTAGAAGATTTCATCTTTTTATCATTTTAAAATAAATAAATGAATTCAAAATAGTAAGTGCGCATACAAATTGGTTAATAACATAAACAAGAAAAAAAAAAAAATGCTGAGTATTAAGAAATTTTTATCATTATTAAAGAATACACAATTCTTTATGAGTTAGTAAATTATAAATATTATTTTTACATAAAAAAAAAAAAAAAAGTGGTTCTACACACCACAAAGGTAAACCATTTCAGAAAAATGTCACTAAAACTTCACAAAAATAACTTGTGTTTCAAGGAGATCAAAACATTTTTTGAATATTTTTTTTCTATAGTTTTGATAAATCATGCAATAAATTTGTAAGTACATACATTGTTTTAAGTGCATGTATCATTTTTTTTTTTAAATTTTAGAAAATTTCAGGTAATATCTTATATTTCTGCATAACAGGAGCTAAAAACCAAGAAAACTCGTACAAAGCATCCTGATGAGGATTACACACAGAAAAATCACAAATAGACACACCACTGACATATTTGAACCCTTCTGCACCCTAGCCATGCAAGTTACCCTTTAAAAGTGATATGTTAGATAATAAGAACTTCTTGAGTAGTCATCATATATACAAAAATGCATTTTAATAATTGTATGGTATAAGCTTACTCCAGTCCTAGGCACCAAGCCTCAGTTTTGCACCAAGTTGCCGATCGCCAAAAGGCAATCACCAATATTAATTATGGCAACTTTTTCTGTTGAGATATTGGGAATGACTGAGTGTCATTTTTGTGTATGTATTGTTTTCTTGTTTCTTCAAAATATATGTGCTTATAGCTGTTATACTTACTATTTTTTATATAAATATATATATAATTTAATACTATATTTATATATTTGTGTAATTACTAAAATCTTAAACTCCATAACCTTAAATTTCATATTTAAACCTAATTTCTTAATCCTTTTGCATCTTCATTTAATGCATTCTTAGGCTTAGTGAAATTAACATGCTAATAATTAAATATACTACAAAAATAGATTTAAGATAAAACATTTATAATAAATATTAATAAATTAAATACTTATTTAATAATAATTTCCATAATCACTTAGCATCTGCATTTAATGCATCCCATAGCATTTAATTTATTAATTAGTATAGGTCTATAATTTGTGTAATAAATTGGTTAGGACACCACCCCCTGTAAGTTTTGAATAAATAGGCAATTATTTGGGGTGCGGGGTAAGGAAGTCTACCTCCTTGAATATCTATATTACAATTTAGAAACTAAAAGTCTAAATTAAATTTTGAACTATCAGCATTTGCAGATCATGCAGTAGCAATTACCAAATAAATGACGAGTACAAAGCAAGTAAATTTTATATGCTTCCATGCTGGAATTCCAAAGAACTGATGCAGAGGAAAGAAACCCGAGAACAGCAAAAAAAAAAAAAAAAAAAAAAGCAAGGGGAAACTTAGCAAAAACTACAAAAAAGGGTGGGAAGAAACCCACCCAAAAAGATGAGTGCTGCAATAACATAGTGCTCTCTAAATAAACATTGTTAAAAATTATGTTGTATATGCAATGTCTAATTCAAAAGACTTCTCATTTACTTTTTCAGAGCCTGTTTTGATGAGATAGTCAAGGAGCACTAGTGCTTTGTAAACATGCTTCCAATTTTTTCCATGATCATTCAATCGTTTCCAAATGACTTGCATCACCTCAGAAAAAGCCACCACATTATATGTAAGATCAGCAATTTCTCCCATCAAGGTCCCTGAGGGGCCCCATGGGTCATTAGAGGTTGCCTCCCGGACTTTCACTTGAGCATCAGAATAGTTCTTGACTACATTTTTGACATTACGTCGCAAACCTTGAACGTTCAACATCTGTAACAAAAGTTTTACTAAGTTAAATTAAGCTCTCATGATAAGAATAAATTTAGAAGTTTATCAACATTTAATATCATAGAAAAATTTATCATTTCTTGAACTGCAATAAAATAAATAATAAATAATAATAATCTGCTATTTAAAATAAATTTTTCAAACATCATATTAAAACACACATTTCAAATTCATTGTAACTAGTACATGTAATGTACGTGTACAAAGTTTTGTGTATTCTTTATAAATTATTAGTTCCTAATTTACTTTATTCCACAATATTTATAATGAGATAAATATTGCCACAATATTGTAAAAAATTATGATTACAATTCTTTAATCATACATTATTCTTATCAAATTCCTCTCATTAATTAAAAAAAAATACTAAACAAATGAATGCTCAAAATCTGAATTTAAGGAAACTTGTATATTCATTGACTGACAACATCTATGATTCATTAATTTGATACTTAAAATATTCTCTTTTTCCCCCTTTAATTTGTAAGCATTTTATTTAAAAAACAAACAAATTATAAATTATTTATGATAAGTTTAAAATTTCTATAAGAAAATGAATATGAAAGGATTTCATTTTCTTACAAATTTATTTTCTTATGACTGTTATTTTTAATTTTCTTGTAAATATCACATTTTCTTATGAATGTATACAAAAAAATTTGTTATTTTTTTATTATTTATATAATACAAATATTTTTTTCTAAAATAGTGACCCAGAATAACATATATTTAAGGAAATCATGATACTAAATATGAAAAATAGGTGAAATATTTACACAGAATAAATAAATAAATATTTCAAAAAATATTAAATGATTTAAAATAAAATTGTAAAATATGTAGGTAAAACTTCTAAACAAAGCCATTGTGTTTCAATAAATTCATCACAATAATTAATTTCCAATGTTAAACAAATGAAAATTTAAAAATGTTTTGAGTTCAGAAAATGTTTTCAAAAATGTTTAATTCCAATTCTTAATTTTAATATCATTTTTTTCACTTTAATAAATAAATTATGTATCATTATAAAAATATACACAAAGTCAGCATCAGAGTTACAAGCAAGTTTGCAAGACAAGATATACCAGGAGTTTTAAAGCTTCTCAAGTTAGAAATTCACATTCAATGTAATTATTTTTTAAAATAGCATTTCCTTTTGTTTTAAAATTTAAGCTTTAATATGAAAGTACTAATTATTAATTTAACAAAAATATCTTGTTTACTTTTATACAAACATTGAAATATTTAAATGGAACTTAATTTTGCAAAAATAAATTAATTCATTAAATACATAATGAGTAATTTTAAAATATTATTTTCAGGAATCAAATTGCACTTTGACATTTTCAGCTATCAATCCAGCTAAAAATTATAATTAGTATTTACATCTTTTATAAAACAGTTAGATTATGGAAATTTGTATAAAATTCTGTACAGATATTTAAACTTTTGTATAGACTACTATTTTAAACAAAGAAAGATTAATTACCCAATGAATAAGATATACAATTAAACTTATTGATTTTACAAAGAAAATTACAGAGATCTTCATGGTCAGTTGCACTAAAAGTTGATAAATGTTTACACTTAAAAACAATTGAATAAAAAATATTTCATAATCAACATTTCTTACCTCGATAACTTGCAATGGTTCAGTAGAGGATTATTGACATAATTAATTCACTAAAACTGAAAACTATACGTACTACAATACTGCTACATCATACTAATTTAATTATTGATAAAATCTGAACTCAAACAAACTCAGTTCGGATCGGAAGAGCGCAATAATTGATACAATTTTTAATGTCTAAATATTTCTGAAACAGGGAATTTCTAAATAATTACATATTTCAATTTTTAGGAAAATAGCTACGGTTAAATAAATCTAACTGCTGTCTCCTATAAACAATTTCTAAGAAAAACAGTAAATAATAAATAAATAAATATTTTAGCAAATGACAAAATGTTTAAAGAAAAAAAAAACCTAAATACTATTTATAAGAGTGAAAAATTTATTTGTACGTATTTATGTAGATCATTTTCACCCAAATTTCTTTGGAAATTATAGTATTGAGAAATTTTCTATATAATTTTTGGGGGAAAAATATATTTATTTTCATGCTCGTCTCCTTGCACACAAATAATTGTTTCAGAATTTAAATTAATAACTTATTTGAAAAAGAAATTAGATTGCAAAAAAATTGTTTTTATTTCATTGCTAATATGTCAAGTGTTAGTTTTCGCTATGTGGCAACTTTAGGAATCATGTGGCGCGGTGTAAACAAAGTTGTTGTCTAATCGAAATGACTTCGCGCAATTTATTTTGCAACAACGCTCTACTAATGATGTTTGTTAATTAATTACTAAAACAAAGCTTTTAAATTTTGCTTTTGATAATACACGTACTTTGTTTTATTTCTTGTTGATTCCACATACATTTCCATCTAAAGAAAATTTTATTTTGTATTTAATTCGAAACTCCATGATACCAACAAAAATTTCCAGTTTGGTTCTGTTGCGTAAAAATGGTTCCATTTTACTAGGAATGAAGAAAAGAGGTTTCGGAATCGGAAAGTGGAATGGTTTCGGTGGAAAAATCGAAAAAGGTGAAACCATGCTGGAATGTGCGAAAAGGCATGTGCATGTTTATTAATCCAAATCAAATATCTTTGTGAAACTTATTTTATTCATCTTAAAAAAAAAAAAAAAAATGCAGGATAATAAAAATTTTATTATAATACGAATTTTTAAAATAGAAATTGTAATTATCCAATTAGCAGAAATCGTCTGAATGTTTTTTTATTTAATTCTGTTATAAATGAGCTGCTTTCTTTAAAAGTGTTGTAAGCCCATTTTATATTATATTTAGATGTTTAAGGGTTTGTATTTGAATGGTTTAAAAATATTGGTATACGTTAATATTCTCATTTTATGTTTCTTAGATTATATATTGATTTAAGTTTATAATTTGGTCATTTTTAAAGTATTAATTAAAAGAAATTTTTACATTTGATGTACACCACAAAGTCGACAAAATGTGAAAATCATACATTTAGGAAATACTAAATATAGATTTCAATTGAATCAAACCAATTTTTATAAATTTTTACTAAATATGTCAAAAATAGTAATTTTAGAGGTAGTTGTACTTTATTTATTACAACTTAAGTGACCAAATAGAACACACTACTAATAGCACTTTCAACTCTAGTCATGGAGACCTCCTCTATATAATTCCTCATTCTGACAATAATTCAGAAGCAAACAACACAATTTCAGTGGAAATAAAATTTTTATGCCATTAACGGTTTAACGGTAAATAACATAGAAAAATTATGTAATATAATTTTTGTAATATTATGTGTTTGTGGAAAGTTGATTTGCACCATTATCAAAGTAATTATATTTGTAATTTCATTAACTACGTAAATTTATATTGTCAAAATAATGAAAATTTTGAAGGATTTTTCTTCAGAACTACTATATATAGATAAAAGCTCTTAGCAGATTGCATTCATTTTTATCATTAACTATTTTTTTTGTAAAAAATGGACTTGCACCACTTTCAAAGAAAACAGCTCAAATATATGTTCTACATATTAAAATATAGTTTAAAATGCATATTTTGGAAATTAAATTTTTTAACTCAATAACTGTTTCATAATTAGAGGATTTATATATTTGCTGCAAATATATTTGTAGATTAATTTGATTATAATAATAATAATTTGAAATTTGGTATAGTTGTACTTTAAATTAGTTTTTTTTTTTTTTTTTTATTTTGTTGAAATAAAATCATTTTACTAGGTGAAATACGTTTTCGAGAAGAAAAATTTATTCTGTATTTTTTATTCTAAAATTTGAAATTCTTTCACTCTTTCTAAATATGCATTGGAACCATTTGCAACTCAAAATTTGATTATGACATGTTGTTTTTGTTTGTATGTGGGTGGGGGAGGAATGTTGTTTGGATCAAAATTCTAATTTTGATAAATAGTACTTATTTTTCTCTAAATTCCTAGTTTTTTTCTTTTTTATAATTGATTTTTGTCGGAAAATTATCATATTTAAATCACTGAAGGTTTTCGAAAATTCTTTTTTCCAGAATTTAATTCTTTTGAAAATGGCTTTTTAAAAGCTGAAACTTCCTCATATAATATTTTTGATAATGTTTCAATACAATTTATTTTTCATTATATAAATAACATTCATGAAAAAATAACTAAAATATGTTTTTGAAATGGATTACTTTGGAAGTTTTAATATTAAGATATGTAGGAAGTATCAACTGTGGAAGTCTTTTTTTCAGGGGTGGAAAAAAAAAAAAATTCAGAAATATTGTTTACTTGTATATATAACCCAACGTTGTTCAGCTTCAGAAAATGAAACTTATTAACTCTTTATGTATCGAAGAAATAAGTTGTTAAATATCATTTATAGGGAATTGTAAAAAAAAAAAAGTACTAGAAAACAACTTTAATCGTGAGTTCAAATTATTTTATAACTATCAAAAATAAAAACATTAGATGCAAGTGATAATAAAACAGAAAGCGCAAAAATGGTGTCAAATTCGAAAAGAGCTGGGATGTTATTTTGAATTCATAATTCTTCAACAAACAATCGTTAGAGCCATATGATGGCAATAAAAATTAATTTTTATTTGCATAAAATTACTAATAAGAATTTTTTCATATTTTTCGATTACCCATCAGATAAAATAGTACAAGTATATTTATTTTCTTTTGAATTAAGTTTAAAAATATTTTTAAAGGTATTATAACTATGTAATGCCTTGTTTTCGAGCCTGAATGGCCGAGTGGCGCTCGGTGCCACGGGTTTTCGGGTTATAGTCCCCCCGGAGCCATGGATGTGTGTAGTGGTTCAGAATCCACTTTAAGCCGTAGGTCCCAGTCTATGAGTAGAGCGTTGGGCGTAGGGCTGTCAATCCTACCCCGTAAAAAAAAAAAAAAAGACATCTTATGTTTCGAAATCTGCCAGTAGGCAGACGGCCTTGGCCCACCAAATTTTTTCATAATTTATTATTATTATTATTTTTATTAAAATAACATTTCAAAATAATGTAAAAGATATTAAAGGCGACCACTTACAAGTTTAACTTGAAGAATTTTTTTATTTTATTTTTATTTACAAATAAGTAATTAATTAAAAAATAATCATCCACTTTTAATCATTGATTTCTTTTATGATGAATTTGATTTTAAACAACATACTATTAAAAGAAAATAGATACCTTTAAAAATTTTAAAAGCACAATTTTACATTGAAAAAGTATCGTTTTCATTTCATTAGAAAGGAACTAATTAGAACATAATTTTTCGCTATGCACCAGATAATAACTCATAGAAATAATATTTAATTTCGTAAATGTATAACTTTTTTTTTTTTTGTATCACCCCATGTTGGAAAAAAAGGCTATGATTGTCAAATTTCAGAGGAGTGAATTCCGGTTAGAAGGAGGAATCGAAAACAGCTTAAGAAATAAAGTCAACCGTGAAAAATTCGCCATCCACGAAAAGTCGCCAAATTGACTTAAAACCTAATTAGGTTATTTTTTAATGAAAAGTGATCCAATTTCGAAATTTTTTACTGTTGATCTAGATTTCGTATAAGAAGTATTCTCGCCAATAATTGATGAAATTTGAATGTAAATTGAAGCCGTTCACAGGCGGACATGAGAAATATATAATAAAATAACTTTCTCTGTGTGGAGGCATCCTCAGCTAAAACTAAGGCACAGAATGAAATTACATTTCATATACTAACGGTGGAGGGCCTGAATGGCCGAGTGGCTACCTCTGGCGCTCGGTACCATAGGTTTCGGGTTCGAGTCCCGGCGGTGCCATGGATGTTTGTAGTGGTTCGGAATCCACTTTAAACCGTAGGTCCCGGTCCTAATAGGATCGTAGAGCGTTGCGGGGGGCATTGTTACTCCGCGTCCGTGGCTTATCTTCAAGTTACACGCGCCCCCTGGGTAATGCTAAGTGAGTACGTCTGTGCAGCGCTTGCCTTAAGGCATCCAAGACCAAGCTGTCTAAGTGTTTGCTAGCTGCATTAGTACAAAAAAAAAAAAAAAAAAAAAAAAAAAAAAATACTGACGGTGGAAGACACGGGGAGATGATTTCAGGAAAAAAAAAAAAAAAATCGCCGATAGTATTTTGGCGCTGCCTGTCACGTGCGCACTTTAAAGTTTGCATAATCTAGGTAGATTTTTCAAATTACCTAGTGCTTACGTGACAGTAGGTCTTATGTTACTGGTGAGAAATATCGGCAAATGCTGGAAACTGTTGTCATTCCTGAATTGCAGCAAAGGCAGTGCTTGAACATGACAATTGTTATGCAAGATTAAGCACGACCCCTTATGCTTCGCTCGGCACTGAACCTTGTACGGCTAGAGCAGGGATGGGCAAACCTTTTCGGTCACGGGCCAAAAATCGAAATAAAAAAAAGTTTGCCGGGCCAAGATAAATTCTTCTAAAATTTTAAAAGCAATATACAACTATTACAATTTAAATACGTTAATGAGATGAATGAAATTGCGCTTTCGTTTTTAAAAGTTCCTTATAGTGAGGTTCGAAGTGAGATGTACTGATTCTGAGGAACGAGGCTAAATGCTCTTCTGACAGTCTACTTCTGAAATAATTCTTTCTAAGGCTGGAGCTTAAAATGCGCAGTCTGCCACATGTGAAGTCTAATTCACTTATATTGGATTCCCATTTGTCTGCTCCCCGAGAGTTGGCACTTGTTAGCTCCAATCTACAGCTATAACTAACAACTTCCGGTTTTAACACTTTATAGATTGAAAGCTGTCTGAGCTTGCTAATTCCGTCGATTTATGTTTTGTAGAACAAAAATAGAGAAAATAAAAAAATAATCAGCTCTTTGAAAAAAATGGAAGAAAAAAATATTTAATCAAAGTAGAAAAGGAGATGGATATATAAATATATGTTTCTTTTAATTTGCCTCGGACCCGCAAATTAAAATTCTATCTGCGGGCCGCATAAAATCTTCCGGCGGGCCGTAGTTTGGCCATCCCTGGGCTAGAATGTTTGCAGGAGGGCTGGCAATGTTTTCCGACGGAAGGGGCCAACCCGTGCAACCTTTGGCCGCCGGGGCACCTTAAATGCATCGTGCTCTTCTGACATGGCATCTTCCCCCGCACATACATTTTGATTTGTTTGGGATTTGACAAAGACGAGGTCCTCCGGGACCCTCAACTGTTTTTTAGACATTCATGGAATTTGTCTTGCCCAACAACAACAAGTGCATCGCGTATGCTGATGGCGTTACAAACCAGAGTTCCTTGAAACAGACCTTAAGACGAGCTGCTACAAATATCCAAGGTAAGATAGGGAACGTCATACAACGGATGCACTATCTTGTATACAGGAAAGGTCAGCACATTGAAAATGTAGGACCCTAATGTTGATTATGAATTATGAATTCCATGAGTTTCATATTGTTATCATTCCTATCTGCTTTGTGCATTCATTATAATTATTGATTATTATTATTATTTTTGTCGTTTCTAACAGCTCCAAAATCACGTATGAACTAGGAAATTTGACAAATTTACCTAGATTGCGGAAATTGCGTAGTGCGTACGTGACAGCAGCTCCAAAATCTCCCTCTATTGGCGACTTTTGGTACTTTATTTTACTGAAATCGTCTTTCCATGTCTTCCACAGTCTGTATATGAAATTTGTTTTCATTCTGTTCTTTAGTTTTAGTTGCAAATGCCTCCAAACAAGGAAAGTTATTTTATGGCCACCCTTCACATAGATGAATATGGTAGTAATTGAATTGTTAATTTACTTATTTTGGATTTTAAATTATATATTAAGAGAGCAATTAATTAACAGAGAAAAAAATTGTGTATGTATGAAAAAAAAAAATTTATATTTAAATTTGTATAAATACCTTCGTATTAATTCTCGTCGGATTCTCTATTAATAAAACCAATGTCAAACTGTCCAATTCTTCCATAAGAATTTATTCAATAACATAATTTCATCTGCATTTTTCACTCTATGAAAACAAACTGTACTCATAGTTTACTGTCTGGAAACATATTTGTACCTTTACTTTAGCTTGCATGCTTTGATCTATTCTGTTTTATTGTTCTGATGGTACGATTAGTTAGTGTTGTACCTGCTTATACTTTTTGTCAAATTTTAGACTGCACCAAGTCCAGTGGGTTACGTTTCAAAATAATCTCATCAACTAAAAGGGACCTAGGGCCTGAATGGCCGAGTGGCTAGCGCTCTGGCGCTCGGTACCACAGGTTTCGGGTTCGAGTCCCGACGGTGCCATGGCTGTTTGTAGTGGTTCGGAATCCACTTTAAAAGTAGGTCCCGGTCCTAATAGGATCGTAGAGCGTTGCGGGGGCATTGTGACTCCGCGTCCGTGGCTTATCTTGAAGTGACACGCGCCCCCTGGGTAATGCAAAGTGAGTAACGTCTGTGCAGTGCTTGCCTTAAGGTATCCAAAGACCAAGCTGTCTGTGTTTGCCAGCTGCATTAAAAAAAAAAAAAAAACTTAAAGGGTCCTGTTCAAACATCCGCAGAGCAGGTTTTTAGGAACAAGCCCATTTTCTGGGCCTTGGCGTTGTTGTCTGAAGTAGTATGACATCCTTACAATCCAGGGATTTTCTTAACGATCGTTGCAAGATAACTTTTATGATTACATTTTGCAACAGATCTTTACAAGCTGTGTTTTATTATAACACAATTGTGATTTGGAGAAATCTGCCTTATTGCATTTGTTATTATTTTAATTTTCTGTAGAATCGTCAGCAAGAATCAAGGGCAATGGATGTAGGGATATCACTATCATCGTTTAAGAATATTGTCCACTTTATTGTCTCTATGCCGAGATGGAATGAAACTCACAGAAGGCATACATTGAAACCACCGTGATAATATCTCGGCTAGTTTTATTTATAGTTATACCTTTAATTAATTATTAACATGTAAGTGAAGAAAAGTTTTCCAGAATCGAAAGTAATATTCCTGATTTTTTTTTTTTTTAATGCTTTGAGTTCTGATATTTGTAATAGAAAACATTCTACCATTTTGCCTAGAGCTGAAATGTCCCTTTGGCAATAATTTTGGCGAATTTGTGTAAACGCACAATGACGCAAGACTATAGAGGGTGCAATGTTAGAATGCTGCAGAAGTTGTCAACAGCAGGTGTATAAAAGGCTCGAGGATTTTAGAGCTGTAAAATGCCCCCCCTCCCCCTGCCCTTGAATGTCTATTTTCTTTAAGCGAACAAAGAGAAAGATACAGTAAAGTTTGTGTTCTTTTATGTATCCACCTACGTCTTAATACATAAAAGATGTTGCAAAATAAGACCATGAATCTTGAAATACAGAAACTATTTATTTAAATCAGTCATATTAACATTCGCAGGGCATACATAAAGACAACGAAGGATAATATGAAAATAAAAATGTCGAATAACATAAAAAAAAAAAATGTTAAGGCGAAGGACGAACTGCGGTGAGTTGCTATCATTGAAGCAGTAATCTGGGATCACGAGTGTTTGCAATCGGTTTTCTTTTTTTAACAAATTTGTGACTGCACTAAAGTGTGTCCTACTACATCTTTCCACAGGGACGGAAAAAAACTTTTCTTTTTTTACATCCTTGATGAACTGTAGTTCTCTACTTTTACAATCAGAATGGTTGGTCTTTGAGTAATCGATGCTACTGAATTTTTTTTTCCTTTCTTTATGCTTTCCCTTATTTTGAGTAAGTTAGGTTTGGTTTGCTATTCCACAGTCATTTCTTGGATACTTCAGTTTAATTAGACCGGGATCTTTTTATTTTGAGTAAGAGAGCCGCCCAAATGCAAAGCCATCCAATCGGCCCTTCTTTATCGTTCCACTGCCTCACAGGGGACGGCCACTTTGGAAAGCAATGCAGACTTTGATTATCCATGCAATTCAATCCGCATTCCAAGGTCTTTGACGACAGCCGATAATTTTAAGTTTAAAATTATTGCATCAAGTCATTTCTGACGGATCTGACGAAGGCTGCTCTTTGGAAGCAATCGTTTCTGCAGTGTTGAATGGCGCCTTTTCCGATTTCTTTACATTTGACGAATGCAGGCAGATAAGTAAAGTCTACGGGCATCGCCCGATTCTGAAAATATACAAAGTGATTCAGCGGTCATGGGACACGCTTTGAGTGGTGGGGCAGTTTACTAAAACATTTTTTATTTTGTGTAGGGGGAGGGGGGAGGAGGCATAGGAATGTTGGATCGGATGTGACGCGTAGAATAGACCTTCAAACGAATTTCTCGCGACTGCTAGGCACAATGAGCCAACTGATACCCGTCATATGACGAGTTACGAGTCCTCTGGCTGGCAACCCCGATGCGCACTCTATTTTATTCTTACTCTATGTTTTCGTTTAGTTAACTCAATTGAGGATCTTGTTTCTCGACTGTCCATCTCAATCATGTGTCATCTTTTGGAGCTGGTCATTCCTTCGACACTATAAAGTATGTATGACTGTGTGGGGGCTTTACACTGAAGGCTCAACATGACGAAACAAAGAATCATTTTGCAATGATGTTGTAACTGAACAATATTTTTCTTTTCATGACTCATTTTTTTGTGTTCGTGCCTCAACGCATCACTTCCGACCCTACAATTATACAAAAATGTATGTTTTGTAAGCTGTATCACCCTCAAAGTGTGTCCTATGACTGTTGAATCGCCCTGTGTGTGTTTCGAAATCTAGGATCATTTTCTTTCCCATTAATGATTTCCTAATGGAAAGGGGTTTTACGAATGAGTAAATACCAAAATATATTTTTGCTGTTGTATTTACTACTGAAATGCATGTTGTTTATAAAACCGATATTCTTTAATGTTTTTTTTTTTTTTTGTACAAAACGGTGTAGAATCTTTTGATGGGGGGGGGCTGCCACGTATTTATGGTAAAATAGGAAGTGACTTATATTCTTCAAATGATTATTTTTTCAATTTCGATTTTTTATCTATTTTTCAGTGAATCAGATTTCTAAAAATAAAATAGAGATGATTTTATTTTTTCATAATTTTATAGAGTTAAAAATGGGCGACAACTAATATCTCATTATTTTTTAAAATTTATTTATTATCAGAATTATTTAATATGTTTTAAACAAAAATCATAGAAAATTATTTTTTATAAATTTTCTTTAAAATATTTTTAATGGAAATTTTTTTTTTCTCTCTTTTACGTTAAATTTTTAATGAATAGTACTTCTTTTGGATGTGCAAAAATAATCAGTCTTCGTAATCCTGCTTGTTCAAAGGGCCGCTTATTTTTCTTTGTCCTCATTGCTTTAGACTTGGCGTGAGTGGATTGGAGAGACATGCTCGCCTTCATGCTGCATTTTTATTAGCTTCACCTGTATGTATGTAACTTACTCTTTGGGCTCGATTTTGGGACTGATGGCGCCATCTACTGGCGAATGAGTCAACTGATCAAACCCTACCTATTTTGTATAATTTTCTTAATTCCTTTTGTTTTATTTTACTTTTATCTTAAAATTTCTCATTTTAACTTTAACCTTTTTATTTTTGGGCATCGTCAACGGACTCTTAATTGTACCGATAGCTTTAGCTTTTTCGATCTCCTGCTTTTAATTGTTCTCAAACAGGAGATGTTTTTCCTAAATTATAATTTAAAAAAACACACTTTTAGAGTTAATCAAATTAAAAAAAATAAAAAATAAATAAATAGTTTAAAAAAAACTAAAAACACGCTTTTTAGAGTTAATCTATCTAAAAAGTAAAAAATAATTGTTAACATAAGAATAAAATGACTGACGAGAAAATGAATGTCACTGTTCCAAAAGCGTGGGGTGCTTTGTATGACATTTTTAAACTAACTCTGCATTTCGGAATGAAACTAGTGAAAATTATAACGCACCCCACGCTTTTAGAACAGTGACATTCATTTTCTCGTCAGTCATTTTATTCTCATGTTAACAATTATTTTTAACTTTTTAGATAGATTAACTCTAAAAGCGTGTTTTTTTAACTATTAATTTATTTATAAGTGGCGCGTCTAACTGAAAGAACTAACATCCATTTTCCAGTACAGCGAATGTGCATTATCGAAGAGAGATGTTGAAGATTATTGAGCTCACTGACCCCGTCAGGGGCCTCATCTCCGGTAGTGACAAACATAAAAGAATGAAAACATTGGCAATGCCCAGAGATTGTCACTACGACTATCGTGTTCCTTTCTTTCGGTGGTTCTATTTTTCTTATTAGTCGCAGCTTTCTAGTGGTTCGAGAAGTATTGATCAATCCATACAAACATTTATGGAATCTTCATTTATTTACAAGCAATATTTACAAAGATATACAGGGTTGATGGTAACAGTTCAAAGGCAAAAGCTAAACTGGAAGAAAATGTTCTTTTTAGAATAAAACAATTCGTTTCCACAGCAACAGCTGGTCTCCACGGCAACAACCCGTTTCCACAGCAACCAACAGCCCGGCTCCACGTCAACAGCGCAATTCCGAATCGGTTCCAAACGATTTTTATATAACTATCACGTCACGCGAACTAAAGCATTAAAATTCCAACAGAGATTAAAGGAAATCGTGAGGGTTGAAAAGCCCAACACTTTAAAATTTATTTTATTTAGGTTAGAGCAGAATATTCCTAGGTCTTTTAAAAAGAGAGCGCGGTTCAAATTGCTCGATCTCTTGAATGGCCAGATGTTGGCGGTTGTCAATATTATTGAAGAATATTTCTGCAAGTTTTCTCAAGTACTACTTGAGAGGTAGCAGCAGGGAGATAGCTCTTTGAATATCAGCGTTTCTCACGAATCAGTTGTCGTTCGTTATTTGTCTAATAGTCATATTTTGTTGAGCTTCCAAGATTTTAGTATTATAATTAGCAGCATAGGCCCACGCCGGGCAAGAATAGGTGAGGTTTATTATGCCCACTCATGCTCGAGTTTCTTTCCATAGGGGATAGAGTCTCCTAATGTTTCTTCTGTGTTTTTGTAATTTGTATGCGTTCCCCACACCCTAGGGAGCTCTTGGAGGAGGCAGGACTGGTGGCAGAGGACTTGGAGGAGGTGGGGCGGTTGGAGTTCGAATTCATCGAGGACCCTCTGATTATGAAGGTGCACGTTTTCACTTCAACTCGCTTCCAGGGAGAGCCGCACGAAAGCGAAGGTGAGTCGCCCGCGTCCATGAATCACGCCAATGCGTGGGGAAATTCGCCAAATGAATATTTAATTTAAAAAAATATTCTTTTGTCAGACGTGTAGTTGAAAATCTCGAAAAATATATAATAATAGAAACTTTTTGTTCCTGACATCATCTAGAGGTGGTTTGGTACGTTTTATTTGTCTTTAGAAATTTTCTTGAAATTCAAAATTGTAACTTTTTGAAATTTATATGTGATTATTTCTCAATTAATCTGTTTTTCTGTCAAAATTCTTTTTTATTTATCAATAGTTATGTGAAAGTTTGTAACACGGTTATTTACCATGGGATCAAGTTATAGTATGTAACAATTATTTATTGTATTTTTAGTTACACAAACGTCGAGAGTTAATAACAAAAATAAAACCACCAATGTCTTTCAGCCGCGCAAGGGCAGTTCTTGTCGCGCTACTGATGCCCTACGGTATGTGTTGCCAGATAGACGAAATGAGCTGTTGCAATTTAACACTGTGGGTGGCGGCAAGCAATGGAAAGGCATTGCAGTTCCTGTAGTGGCAGCAGGGCCGGATTTTCCTATAGTCTAACTAGGCTTCAGCCTAGGGCCTCAAGAACAAGAGGAGCCTACATTCAAATTGTTAGCAAAATTAGAATGACACTATTCTAAAAACACTGAATTAAAAAAAAAAAAAGAAAAAATTCTGCACATATGAATAATAAACAACATAAAAACATAACCCCCCATTTTTAAGTTTGTAACTTACTTATTAAGTTACAAACTTAAAAATGGGGTGAAAGGGCCTCATAAGTGGAATAGCCTAGGGCCTATTTTCATCTAAATCCGGCCCTGAGTGGCAGTTTAAACTTTTTAGATGTCTGGGCAAGTGAACTTGTCTCTGAAGCACACTAAAGTTATTGATTGGTGTGGGATGATGGACGGCCTCTGTTTCTTGGGGGAGGAGGGGGGGGGCGGATATCTGGTAAAGTGTTCGCTGTTTCCGGAGGTTTCCAGTGCGGAAGTGTGACGCCGCTGTTGGATCTGATGTTTGTCAAGACTTGCATAGACACAGGGCGAGCACCAAGTTTGGACCTTTCCGCTCCGACAGTCTTTTTTATTTTTTTTATTTACGAATGGGATGTAAAGTGATATAAGCTTTGGCGCTATGCATGTACAATAATTGTCATCGTTTTAGATAGTGTGCCTCTTTAGCTTTTTTTTTTTTTTGAAAGTGGAATTTTCGGGATAGACGATGATTTATCTGAATTAACTTCGATGCCTTGTTGAGTGATCCAAATGACTTGTCGCGATAAGAAACAAGGTGGCATTTCTCTCCGTTTGCTTGAATCTTAAATTATAATAACCTTTCGAAGACAGTTTGGAGAACTGAGAGATGTTCTCGAATGATTCCTGCAGCTGTCGTCGTGGTAGGTTAGAGTTAGGCTGCCTTCAAGGTCATCGCGAAAGCGGTCTATTTATCTTTGAAATGAGGCCAGTGCATTTTTAGAACAAATGACATGCACAAAACTTGTAAGTTCCGATACAAGGACTGTTTTATTTTGGTCATCAGCCTGAACTCGTACTTGGTGACAGCCTGCTCGCAAATCGGTTGTGGACATGAAAGTAATAGGCTTAGTCCCATTCTAAACAGGTCGTCCATTCGTAATAGTGGATGAAAATTTGCAATAGTGACAGCATTCAGCTTTCTGTAATCTATACAGAAATGGTAAATTCCATGTCGTTTCAGCGTGAGAACCACTGGAAAGGCATAAGAAGACACACTCTTCAATGACTTATCTATTTCTCGTCTCAAGATTTTTTTTTGGTTTTCAGGATTAATCTTGCAGAGTAGCACATCTGTAGGCAAATGATTAGTATTAATCAATGAAAATAGTAGGTTCTACCCTGGTTGAAAATATTGTTTGTATTTTATTAGAAGGGCATTAAATAAATGGTTTGTTTAGCAGAGAGGTGTAAATATTTTCACTAAGTTCAAATTATGTGAACATTTTCGCTACCAAAAGAGCATTCATTTTGATGAAGTTTTACTTTATTCGGAGAGGATTCAGAAAAAACATCATTGGCGTGACACTTTTGCGTCATTTTAATGTTTTTTTTTTTAATTAAATTTTTTTTTATGAAAGGCAAGTTTTGTTTTGTTCTTTCAGAAGATGATATAGTTTCTCTCCAGCCACCGAATATGTAACACCATTATCAGCATACACTGCTGGAAATGGAAATTTAGATGACGCTCGCTGGGTGGAGAAAAATTGTAGCAGTTGAACTTGCTGAGACTTGCTTCTGGTTTTCGTTGTTGGTTTTTACGTCAAACATTTAGATTTTACGACTCATAGTGCTCCACAGCCGTATCAGGTGAAAACAAGACGAGTTTGTGGCTGTTGGTTTCATTTTCTGCCCTGCTGAAAATTCTTTTCTTGGAAAGCTAGCTCTCTGTGCTTCCCTTTGTTTTGAATAAAACTTTTTGACATTTCCTTGTGGCTTTTACATTCGAAAATTGTCATAGGTGACTAGCTTCTGAATTAAGTCTTCAGGATAGTTCATTCGTTCTGCCAGTATTTGGAAGGATGACGCCGCCTGCCGTTGCCATTCAAAAGTTTAAATGGAGGAAGTATGCGGGTTCCGCAATTTCACCCAGATACACAGCTAGATATTGTTATCATCTGAATACGCTGACCACGAATCTGGGTGCACGAATATTCACTACCAGTCCTCCTGCGGTTCGTGTGTGGCGTGGGCGTGTACACTAACACTGAAAGCAATTCGATGGGGGCAGTGGCACGCCTGCAGCGTACGAGGACCCATCAAAAGTTATGGCCAAAATAGCTAAAGTGCGAATCTGAAGCGTCTATTTGGCTCCTTAAGTTTTCATTTATTGCTACAATGTGCAAAGCTAACACAAATACTGGCTATCGTAATGTTTTTGCAAATGGCATCTAAAATTCTTAAGAAGTTAATATTTTCATTTCTAATGTATTTGCTTTAAATTCTTTAATTTTTCATTAATACACTGACTGTCCGCGGGGAAACGTGTTATGAACTCCTAATTGTACCTGAGTAACTTAATTTCTTTCTTTTAACTTAATACCTTAAATTTTCTTTTTTTATCTAAATTCACGATGTAATTTCAATAATGTAAATTTAACTCTATTAATAATTATGTGGAGGTTTTCGGGGTATATTTACGCCATTGGTACTCGAAACAGGTGTTTCCGTTAAAAGTTATTTTCGGTCACGGGACGTTAAACGTTGACAGTGACGTTAAAGGACAGCAGATACACTCTTTTTTTGCATATGATGCAGCATTACCGTTTACGTGTACGACACAATTTTTATGAAAATGTAAGTTTTTTTTTTTTTTTTTTTTCTGCTATGTAATCTGCTATGTTTCTTTTTAAATTCTTTTCTTAATTTTTGGAAACCGATTTCTTTCCAGAAATGCGGCCGCAGTGGTTTCCCGAGTCCAAGGTGCCCTTTGACGAGATGTGGGCGGACGACCGACTCTGGATCCCTCTCCTTCTGCAGGGATCCAAGTTCAGGGGCTGCTTCCAGTTCCAAGACATGGATACCATTTCGTGGTACCATCTTGAGGAACTGCCCTCCACAACTTCCCTCACGTGACATATGCAAATCAGTGGTTCTCAATCTTTTTCTTTAAGGATTTCTTTTGAGGGTACGCGGACCTTTTTACAATGTTTAAAATAACCACGTTTAAAATATGGGGCTCCTGTTAATGAAATGTATTTTGACAAACAATTATTTTTTTAGAAAATAACACATTTTAATCATCCAATTTAAATACAAATAATTTAGTTTTTTTTATATAACTAGACGGAATTAAGACAAGAGAAATATGAAAAAAAAATTTTTTTTTTTTAAATATCATTAGTTCATTTATTGTATTAAATAAAAATAAAGATACATCATTGTGCATAAAAATTATTAATAAAAATTAACATAAAAATCTTAGGAAATCTTAAATTCAAAAAATTTTGCTCTACCATTTAAGAAGATTTCCTGTTATCCATCCATAAATTCCATGTTTTACATTCCGAAAATATGTTTTTTGTTTTTGTTTTTACAAAAAAAGATATTTATATAATTTTTAAATATTTTATAATTTTTTTATATCTGAAGTAAGTATGCTTAAAAAGTAATTTATGCTGGCATCGTTTCAATGCAGTATATTACGCAGAGCTTATGACGTTCCTTATGCGGCACCTTTGTTTCGTGAGCTGTTTCGGAACGTCGAACATTCAGCGTCAGCCTTTTCTCTCCTAGCCTTTCATTTGGCAAAGATTAAGTGAACGAGTCATTTGAAAACTAGATTAAATAGGACTGTTCATTAGCGTAATAAAGCATTCGATTTAGAAGAGGAAGTTCTGCTCAGAAACAAGTAACATAAAAACAAACCGAACAACCCGAAATTCCAACTGAACGTAATGCATTAAAACCCGCGAACATAAGTTTGAGAACCAATGCGTTAGATGTTTTTCTTGGGACACGTATAATTTTCCGATGTAGGTTTTCTAAATAAATACATTTAGTTTCTTTATTCACTGACTTGTTTGTTTATATTTATATATACAATGATCTCAAAATGGCACTGTTTTATACATAGTAATTCAGATAGAATTGTTGAATTTTTAAAAATCAACTGTACGACAATGGGTAGACGTGAAGAAGAAATGTCAAAGTTTGTTTCATGGGTTCACAATCGTCCGATTTGTTTTACAAGACTCTCTCACAAATACGTATTTTTGTATATAGGCATTTTTCTATTTAAAAAAGCAACCTTTTTGTTTTCATTCGATTATATTATATATTATCCGAGA
>BPLR01017309.1:0-76894 GCA_021605095.1 Caerostris extrusa | reverse complement strand
TGTTTAATGACTGTTCATTAAGACTGAAAATAAATTGTGGTCAATAGTAGATTCAGATAGAGATAGGTTGAAGTCAACTTTTTAAAAATCTTTTATTCAATTCTGAATAGAAGATTAAAAAAAAAAGTTGACCTCATAATAAGCTTTTAAATAAAGGGTGATTGCGTTAAATAAGCCCCGGGCAATAAAACGGAAGGATAATAAATACGTGTGTAGAGTGTTCTATCCTACATTCCAAAAATTTTTTTCAGTAAGTGAAATTTGTAAGAATGAAGAAAAATTTATTTATATTAAAAAAAGTGAATATAAAAAAAGATGTAAATTTTTTAAAACTATTAAAATTTAGATAAGGTAGTTGAGTTGCTAGAAATCCCTGCGTCCCTGAAAGGGTCGCATTTCCAGAAAAGAACAAACATAACAAAAGTTAAACACGCAAGGAAGTTGTCCAGATATTTCTAAATTTATAAGTAATGACCATTCACACCGTCTAGACCAGTTTTTTCTCATATTTGAGACATCACTCTGATGTATATATTTTTTTGGTTAGTAGAGTAAAATATTTTTATTATAGTGTTCCTATGAACCTGAAATGGTCCTCTTCTTGAACTCAGAAGAGGTAAGGTCAGGTCTAGTATATGCTAGTCTAGTCTAGTATAGCTTGAGATGTTACAATAATATTTTTGAAGAATATGACATCTTCTTGAAAAGGTGGTTCGGTTGAGCTAATAATTAAACGAAATGTACAACATTGCATCCATTTTTAGAGCAGAAGAAGAATTTAAAATTCATCTATCCTATTATTATATTTTTATTTCAATTTACAAAAATTTAAAACTCTAAAATGCAAATTTCTTCTTTTCTTTACATGACTCTCAATTTAAATTTTAAAGCAACGCATCTTATATTATTTTATTTTTATTTTTAACAATGTGTATATTTCTTACAACGGTTTGGTGCTGAGTTCTGTTAAGTGTCGTATTATATTTTTTCAGTACATGAAAAAGATTAATGATTTTTAATTAAAAAAAACTTGAACGTTTGCATTTGTTAAATAAAGTTTTTTAGGTTATGCAATGCTATCATAACAGATCATTAGCATATTCATACAAGACAGGAATTAAGAGTTTAATATTATGTGAATGTTTAGAATTCTGTTTGTTTTCAGGTCCAGTAGTAGGAATTTTGGGTCAAGTATGGAGTGCAGGGTGTTATTATTTCTGGAGGCATCTTGACAACTTTCAGTACTACTCTATGCTTCTTCGCTACAGATATCAAATGGATCACCATTTTATTTGGAGGGTTCAGTGGTAAGGTAGTCTCATATATAATTAGATTAAAGGTAAGCATTTGTTAACAAAGAAAAACCCTTTTAACTATTAGGAAGTTTTGTATTAATACGAGATTGAGATGTCCAATTTGTTATCTAATTTAAACGTTTTTAAACTGCATTCATGGCAAAGACAGAACCTAGATCCACTACCAGAGAGAGCTTGTGAATCAAAAGCATCAAGATCAAAACATTCAGATTGCCTGCCAATCATAAACCTATTTTCTTATCCTTCTTTGCTACATTCTGAAAGTAACTTAGGACCTGAACGACGCAGCGTCTGGCGCTCAGTACAGCAGGTTTCGGGTTCGAGTCCTGGAGGGGCAATGTATGTTTGTAGTGGTTCAGAATACACTTTAAGACGTAGGTCCCCTGTCTAGGGCGGTAGATGTAGGGCTGACCTACCCTGTAAAAAAAGTCAGTTTCACGGAGCCAAGTCAGACTTCTACCAACTGGTGCTCCATCACAACTAAAGCTGTCCCCTTTCCCTTCAATCATGAATCCACATAGGTGCGTGGGCTTGGTATATATGTCAACCAAGTGGGATAAGAAACAACAACACAACTTTTAAGTTGAATTTTATCCAACTCGGCACAAGACATCTTGGGAAAGAAAGACGTCTCTTTTATCAATAGAAAACTTTGATTTGAATGCATCGGCAAAAATACTCTTTCTGGTAGTTGTTTGATATTCTAAAAGTGTTCGAGAAATCACGGAATTTCCATAAAGACATCTTGGAAGTTGTATGATTTTTGTTCTCTCTTTTTGTGTGTGTGTAACATGTGTAGAGCTAATATGCCACTTATATATACCTTGAACAAATCACCTACAGGGGATAAGAAGAGGATAGTGCCTTTCGGACGAAAAGGATAACTGATTCAGATTTTTTTTTTTTTTACGTTTTCAGAGCAATATGATCCGAGCTTTAAAGGTATTAAAACAATGGTAGCATAGTAATAAAGAGCACATATAGATAAAAAATATTTTTATTTTATTTTCATCACAAAAGCAATGTTTATAAATATAAATTTTACGTCATATAATCCTTTAGTCTTGCTAATTATTCGGATTATTTCATAAGAAATTAATATATACAATTAAAACGCTCATTTGGTGGGACATTAAGTAAACGAAAAGTAGCCAACATAGATATATTTCAAAAGAATAGAATAGTAAAACAGTTTTTATAAAACTTTTAATTTTGCATAGACTTCACAATAAACTATTATTTCGCGATGTTTGGAAAATTTTCAACTGTAATTTAAACTGTAATTTCAACTGTTTTTCAATGATGATTTTATTTAGCGTTTGCATCGTAAAAATATATAGACCATTTTTATTTGTGCTTTTTTGATTAAAAATATGTACCCAGTATTCTTCTTTTACACAGGTATAGGGCTGCCCTCACCACTGCTATAATCAAGTGGTAATAGGACAATATTTCAAGAAGTACCGTACGACGGCAACTGGGATGAGCTTCTCTGGCGGATGCGTGGGATCTTTTCTCTTTCCAGCATTGATAGAGTGGTTGCTCAATAATTACGGAATAGAAGGGACTTTCCTCATCATGTCTGGCATCATCATGCACTGCATACCAGCTGCCATGATCCTCAAAAAGCCACCATGGCTCAAGAACACACCATGTGCTTCAAAATCTCTGGACATAGAAATCATTGGGAATGATGGCAAAACTAATGAAAGAATACAGTTGAAAATTTTCCAAAACATCGAATTTCTCAGAAATAATAGTAAACTTATTGTGAAACTACTATCTTTAAAAAAATCCTGGAGACAAATTTGGTAATGAATGTTTGGCACAAAATAACGACTTGGTGGCTCAGGAAGAAATGCGTATTTTGGAAGCTTTAGAAGTAATATATTCTTCGCTCTTATCATCCATTAAGAATAATTTGTGTGAAAGCTCTACATCTGCGGAAAAAGTACGATAGAAAATGTTTCGAACAAAGAGAAAACTAAAAGTTTCTACTTAAAAACGATTTGGCGTCTCATGCAGTTGAAAAAAGGACCAAAAAGAACCTCTGTATCTGAAATCTCGAAGCTATCTAAGCTTGAATTGAAGCAATATATTTTGCAAAAGATGAAAAATCTTTTCAAGTGAATCCTAATCAATTGCCGTGTTTATTCACAGAAGAAAACAACACAGACATTCTGTTGGTAGTTACAGAACTTCGTAAATTATACAACAGAGTTAATTGGTTTCAGAATGATGAGCAAAATGAAAATATTTCTGAAGAAAAAAAAGCATCGAAGCAAAAACACCATCGAATTCATTCTGGAATCATATCAAAACAATGGTAGGACTTTTCAAAAAATCCCTTATTCGTCCTCATCTGCATGAGTCGTACTGTCCATTTTCTATTATTCTTGCCTGTGGTGACTACCATTGTAGATTTTGCTTTGGATAGGGGTTTTCGAGAAGACGAAGGATCATACGTCATTGCTTCATTATCACTAGGAGATCTTCTTGGTCGTCTTTGCTTGGGGTGGGTGACAGACAAAGGTTTCATGGACGTGCCACGGTTTTTATTGGTGGGAATGATCTTACAGGGTGTTAATACTGCGTCCATTCCCCTCATGCCAAGCAAGGCAGCTGTATACATATCTCTCTGTATTTTCGGTTTGCTACAGGGTTCTCTATTCGTGCGACATCCAGTTCTGGTGCAGAGATATATCTTGAGCAATTTCCAATCTTTAGCTGTGGGCTGTCTCAATTTCTTTCCTGGAATCTTGGGATTGGCATTGCCAATTTACATAGGTAAGTAATGTCAATTTATATTATAAGTCTTTTAAATATGTATACAAATTTGCATTGTAAATTTATATTTATTGTTAATGTAAATTTTCATATAAAACAATTTACATTATAAGTTACAGTAAACTTTCTACAGCATAGCTCTCCTCTAATTTAAAGAATTAAAATTTCTCATTTCATCATGAAATTATTATTGTTATCTTTTATTAAGAGATTAAGATTAAGATTAAGAAGATGTATACAAATTAAATTAATTAATCAGATATATACCAATGACCATTTCTTGTATAAGAACTCTGATTCTGATTTGCAAGAAAGTCTAGGTTAAAAAGAAATGGAACGTCTAGGTTTTAATGAAAAGTAGATTGAGCAAATGCATGATGATCGTTTCTCTTATTAGAAAAGCTATTTGTTAAAAATGGACATATTAGACATTGTTAATAAAAAAAAAAAGGGTCTTTAAAAACTGTGTGAAAATTTAAGGCCAAATCGCAAAGTAGGGGCCGTTGGGATTTGGCAATTTTTTTGGCCAAAAATCGTCAAATGTGGTAACCAAGGTATCTCTTAATGCTTGATTGGCCACGATTGTTACTTGGTTTTCATCGGCCGAGATTAATAACGTGGTTATTTCAATTACTGGAATATTCGAGAATTAGAAACCGTTAGTTTCAATAACGATTCATTTCACTCGTTACCAGCTCATGTGGTTGAGGTTCTTTTCATTCCTTGGGTGCTTACCAAAATTTTTCGATTAGAGATGTTTGGTATTGGATAATTTTATTTTGAGAAACAAATACTCCAGGTATTTCTTAAAATTGAAGAAAGGGTGCTGCAGAGGGATTTCTACAGGGATTTAGAATGTCAGGGTAAGTTTAAAAATTATTGAATGGTGTATGCTTGAAGTTTTGTTTGCTAAGAATGTCGTGTATCCTAATTGTGAAAATGATATGATTCTAACTTACGTAAAATAAATCTAATGGATATATGTGGAGATGCAGAGCGAAATTTAATGATGTAGTACAAAATGTAAAGATATTCATTTGTCAAAATTCCTGATTCTCACAATCAAAAATGAGTGTGTGCTAAATTAAAAGAACTGCGTATAACTGGATCTGCAGGCATCCCACTAACCGTTCTTTTCTTGTTTATTTCCATTAAAATTCCGAAAATTTTTTAGCATTTTCCTTCAGTTTTTATTAAAATTCTGCCTCGCAAAATCGAGCAATCGTAGCAGGGTTGCACTTCTCCTCAATTGTAGTCGCATCCGTCATTTGGCGCACTTTGGCGAAAAATATTTTTACGCCAAATCCCAATGACCCATATTCTACGATTTTATCAAATGAAATGGATCTTATAGATCACTGTATTTAATTTTTCAACGACTACGGTATTATTTTCAAAAAATGCTACACATAATACTAGACAAACAGCATCATTACTTATCAAACTTTGAAAGACTTGTCTAAGTTGACCTTAAATGCGTGTTATTAGCATTAAAGTATGGAAGCCTGATAGCCGAGTATCTGGCGCTCGGTACCACATGTTTTGAGCTCGAGTCCCGAAGGGGCCATAGATGTTTGTAGTTGTTCAGAATCCACTTTAAACAGTAGGTCCCAATCTAATATGATCGTACCAAGTTGTAGGGGTAGTGTTACTCGCGTCCGTAGCATATCTTCAAGCTACACGTGCCCCCTGGGTAGTGCTGAATGAGTAACAACGGTGCAGTCCTTGCTTATGGCAGTTGCATTAGAACAACAACAGTATTTAAGTAAATTTACAATCACAAAATAATTTTTTAAATTTTAATGAGGTAAGGTCATACTACACATTCCCACTAGAGAAAACAATTCATACTCGATGTAAATAAGGAAATATTTCTGTTCAATTCTGTTCGCTTGTTATGTTTTAAATCAAGGTCACTTCATTTCAAAAGACTATGCATTAATTACCAAGTCAGTCCAATTACATCTTTCCAATAATAATCTGAATTGAGATCTTACAAATAATATTATAAACATTGAGATACAGACTTCAATGATACTCTGTGATCAGATATTCATTTTAGTAACAGTTTGGATGGAGATCCTACTAATGGCATTATAGAAATTATGGAGATATCCAATTTATTAATAATTTCTAGGAATGAAAGTTTACAAGGACTATGATCAATATGGAGATGTATACGAGCCATTTTTTCACTAAAGGATATATGGAGATATATATAAGACATCTTTCGCTAAAAGATATATGGAGATATATACAAGCCATCTTTCATTGAAGGATATATGGTGATATATGCAAGCCATCTTTCATTAAAGGATATGTGTAGATATATACATCTACATAAATATTTTTAATATTTCAAGATACCCATTAAATGCACATTCTATTTATTAATTTTTTTTTTATAGAATTTCAATAGATAATTTACACTTTTTGCACAATAGATAATTAACACTTTTTGGATTAAAAAATAATTTTGTAAATGCAAAAATTAATTAATAAACGAAGTATTTTAAAAATATCGTACCTTCATTAAATTCCCTTTACTTATTTATTTATCCTTAGGTTTATTTCCGAGATACGTTGGGGGTCATACGACTACATTTTTACATCAATGGCGTAGTTGCTGGACTAATAGGGTTCATGTGGGTCTTCGAACCCTATTTGTTGCGCTACTATCCACCTGCTGAAGAAGAAGTACAGCAACAAAAAAGCGTGACCCTTCATTTACCTGCAACAAAATCTTAATAAGAAAATCATAGGTGACTTTCATCAAAATCATAAAATGTTTGTAACGTATTGCAAAATTAAAGTGTTTTTTAAGTGTTTCTGAGATATATTGGGACATATGACTAAATTTTTTTTTTTTTTTTTTTATCAATGGCTTTTCCAACGTCTCGGCCTATATTAGGCCTATAACGGCGTAAAGAAGAGGGCCAATTTCAGGATCAGGGAATACTTTAATTTTATTTACAAGTACTACTACTACACACACACACACACACACACACACACACACATACACACACATATATGTATATAGTTAGATAATGTATACTAATTCAGAACTCTGGATTATTATAATTTATTATTTACAAAAATAAATAAATAAAAAATTAAAGATTTAGTTTTAATTCACTAATGCACGATTAAATCACAAGTACAGTTCAGAGTCGGAGATTTTCAGAGTTCTCGAGTTACATCGAATCTAATAGCTTGGTCTGCGGCAGACCTTAAATATCGCACAAAACCAAAAGGGGCTCACTTTGAAAACAGGCGGACACTCCGGCCTATTCAGTTACTTCAGAGCAAAAAAAAAAAAACAACACTTCTGGTCTACTCGTCGTAGATCTCTCTTCCTTCTTCATCACAAACCTCCTTTTAAGACAATCCGTCAAGAGGGGATATCAGTTTTCCTCACTTCTCATTGGAGTCGACATTTCTCAACTCGTGGTCTATCAACCACCACGATGGAACACCTCATATTGTAGTTCATATTCAATCTGTAGTTGTTTAAACCTGTGAAGGTCGCATAGACATTCAATTAATTTCCTGAATCTCATTATACAGGATACCGAATATCTGCTATCAGATTTGAGTGACAGGTTGTTCTCATTAGTACAAAACACTAATTCCATGTAATATAACTACCCACAATATTGCTTGTGTGATGTCAAATTTGAATGATGGGTTCTTATTACATACATGTCAGATAACATACATTCCTGGAATGCCAAAAACTCTTCTCGCGAGAAAAAAATACTGCAATATACACAAGCAAAATGAACCACAAGAATGATACATATCATATGGGAAAAGAAACGAGGAGATAAAAATGTTACGTTCGTTGCTCCAATGCAGAAATTTAACTGAGTAAAAATAAATTTCTGAAAAAGAAATTTTAAAATAATAACAGAAAATAAGAAAAGGATGTAGAAATTTCAGAAAATCTCTAGATTTTAATACTTGTTTGTTTCAGTTACGAAATTTACAGCAAGTCTTAAGCAATTTACATAAATTCTCTCAATAATTTGTCTTCCACTTTGTAACATGCATTAAGTGTAAATTTTTGTGTATTTGATGTATATTTGTAAAATGTGCATTTGCCTTATGTTTGCTGAAAAAAGCATCTTTGTAAGAAATATAATAATAAAATTGTTTTAATGATAATATAAATGGCATTTTGGCTTGTATTTGTAAAATGTATATTTGGTATACATTTGCCAGAAAAAAAAAGCGTATTAGTAATATAAATAAATAATTGTAAAAATCAGTATAATATAAATATCAAATTACTTAAAATAAGTAATTTGATAATTATAATATAATTGATTTTAATTACACATTAATTAATTAATTAATTGACATTAATTAATTAATATGTAAATAATTAGTTATTATTTACATTAATTAATTATTTACATATTAACATAAATTTCAGTAACAACATTCATCCAATTAAAAAAAAATTTTAAACAAATCGCATTGCATTTTAATAATATATTTTTTTTTAAAATTTCATTAAAATGTTCAAAAAGCTATTAAATGTTTTTAAAGGAAATTAGCACCATTTTTAAATTACTCTTTTTTTTTTTTATTCTTGTTTCAACGAATTTTTAAGACATAATAATAATAAAACACACATAGTTTTTAAATTAAGAATACTAACATCATAGCAAAAATTTATAAAATTAAAAATTCATGTTAAATAGTTTTTTAAAAAATTGAATGTAAATAATAATCGAAAAACGATCTATTGAATAATTGATTAATATTTCAAATTTTTCAAAATTCTAGAAAAGAAATGCAAACCATTTTTGTATAAATTTGCTTGATTTTTTTATTGATTTTTAATAAATCAATAAAAAATGCAGCAGGAACCCCACTTTTTAGAATTTATTTTTGCAAAATTTGACTTATAATAAATTAATCAAATTCGAAATATGGTGGTTTTAGATTTGGCGAACAATCCCCAAAAAATTTTCCGCCAAGGGTGTTAATTGAACATTACAACCATAAATCCATGAATATTAATGCCGTATTAACAATTTAATCATTTGTATTATTATTTATGAAAAATATTATTAATTTGATTTTCCAACCAAATATTTGCTAACAATTTCTATTTCTTTAACCATTTCTGTTTATTTTCCATTTTCTATTTTGATTTTCCAACCAAATATATAGATGTTTTAAGAATACTCTTGTTAGGTATTATGAATGAATAATAATGTCCTTTTAACAAAATCATTTATACTATTATTTATAATAAATATTGTTAATTTGAATTTCAAGACAAATATTTTCTATGTATTTTTTAAAATATGCTTGTTAGATATTGCACAGCAGTATCTATAAATATTAATGCCATTTTAACAATATCATTTATATTATTATTTATAATAAATATTGGTTAATCTGAATTACCAACCAAATATTTTCTATGTGTTTTAAGAATACATTTATTAAATATTGTACTGTAGTATCCACGAATATTAATGCCGTTTTAACAGTTTAATCATTTATATTATTATTTATAATAATTTCTGTGAGAGCTCTGGCCCTCGGTGCCACAAGTTTTGTGTTCCAATCCCGGCGGTGCCATGGAAGGTTGGTAAGTCCGGTCTAATATGACTGTTGAGAGTTGGGCGTTAAGGACAATCCTATACTGTAAAAAGAAAACTTCTCCTGACACGAAATCTGCTAGTAGGCAGACGGCTTTCGCCCACTATGAGTCTGTTGCTCCAATGAAGAAGATGATAGATTAATTCTATGCCTATTCGGTGTGACTTTAATATTCAGATTAACTGATATCTATAATTCCCATCATATCCCGCATCAAAGTAAAAGAATGATTCAAAAATTTTGTTTTCATTATTTTACACGAAAGAAACTAATTTCAGAAGTTTTCATCCCAGCACTAAAAACGAAACTTAAGCATACCTGAAAACTGTGAATTTGTTATAGTAATGCGAATGTGTGTTAGTACTATGACTTTGAATTAAATTTTGTCTTTTTTTTTTTTTTTAAATGTAAAATTAAGAGCAGGATTTAATAGAACACAGTAGTCGTGCGTAAGGAGGCCCAAAGTTAGGCGCCAGTTTATAGTAGATGTCGTCGTTTGTTTGTGCTGCTGGATCTGGGTGTGGCCAAGTCGAGTCACAAGTCCAACAACACACAGATTTATTTTCACAGCCCGTAAACAACAACACCACAACTACAATTAAAGATAATATTTAATGCATTTAAAACATATTGTATATTCGTGGAAGGATTCCACTTCTAGCTGTAAATCAAGTTACTCAAGTATACGCCGGACAGCGAAATATACTTCCTCTCTGGATGAGAGTCTGTAGGCCAATTTATGCACAGGATGGTTCTAACTATATCTTCCTCGGGGTGAGAGACTGTAAACTAAACGTCTCTGAGGCAGCACTCGGGACGAGAGCTGATAATTAATGGGAGCGCCTGTTTTGCCGTACGTCCTCTTTGGCGAGACTCTCGGGGCCAACTCTTTATTTATTCTGAACTCCGCAAGGGCGCTCTTGCAGTGAGTAGGAGGAAACATGATTGAGTAGGTGGAATCACGATTACAACCCCATTTTTGTCAAAAATAAAAAATTATCAAACGGTCAAACATGACTGTACAACGTTGGGAGTAGGGCTGAAAACCCTGCCCAATAAAAATATAACAACTCCCGTCAAGAAATCTGCCAGTAGGAAGACAGCTTTGGCCCCCCACAGGGCTGTTGCTCCAATGAAGACCAAAAAAAAAAAAAAAAAAAAAGATTTGTGTATTTTTTTAATAAAATTGCAAAATGATTAATAATTATATTCTTTTGTACTTCGCTTTTAAGTAGTTTATAACATAATAATTTGAATAAAAGTAGAAAAATTCTGTCAAATTAGAAAACTTCTTTTATCAAGATTTATCTATCTTTTATTTACTTTCTAGTAAAGTTAGACCCAATTTATTTATAAAAACCAGAGTTTTATAAAAATTCTCAATTAGTGAACGACAAACATTATAAAATCATACAGTAAGAAATACCCAAACCACAACAAGGAATCTCAAAGTTATAAACTTCTGTTTCTAAAAACTGTTCCTGGTTTTAGCAGCTAACTTATCATAAGCTCCTATTCATGTCTCTTTTGTTAACAATACCATATACCAAGTTTGTCGTCAATTTGAGGATCTTTTAATTCTTCAATGAAGTAATCATCATCATCGGCGCAACAGCCATTGTGGGCCAAATATCGTCTCTACTGACAGATTACGAGACGAGAGATGCTTTTTTCCCTTTACGGGGTAGATTGGGTTGTCAGCCCTACACCAAACAGTCATATTAAACCGGGACCTACGGTTTAAAGCGGATTCCGAAACACTACAAATATCCATGGCACCGCCGGGACTCGAACCCGAAACCTGGGGCACCAAGCGCCACGGCGCTAGTCACTCGGCCACGAGGTCCGCAGAATACTGCAAAAACTATAAAATTTAATAAGCACAAATATATACCGAAATTTAATATCTATAGAATTTCATGAAGTAGCAGTTGTTCTAATTCAATAATCACTACCAAATTCAATAATTACGGGTGTATGCCAATACCAAGTTTGACAAATCTATAACTTCACGACAGAAATGTTACAGAAATGACAGAAACGTTACAGATTTGTTACCAATTCTGTTAAATGATGGTTAAATTGACTAAATAATTACAATAGTAACATTTATAAATCAATTAAATTATAAACATAAACATTATGCACTATTTTGAAGAAATTTAAACAATAATGTTTACATTTTGAAAGCCAAACAATCCAAAATGAGCTACAGAGCACGTGACTTGATAGTGATTAATAGATTTAGCTACACATATTTCATGTCAGTTTTAAAACACACATAAATAAAATAAAACGGAAATCAGCTTTTATTTTAAATATTTTTTTTAAAATGCAAGTTTCTCTTGTTGAGAGAGGAGATTTATCTATTTTAAATAATAACTTTTACTTTTTTTTTTTATTTAGTAGCTTTACTTTTTGGAGACCCACTTCTAGGCAGGGCAACATCATGGTCACACACGATAAGAAGAATGCCTGCTACATTAAATAAGTGCATAAAAATTTTTTATATCACTCAGTTTTAAAATATGACATTTTTAAATACTTTTTACAGCCTTTCAAATTAATTAAGTTTCTTTTTATTTTAAAGTACAAAGATCTGTTTATGTAAATGTGTCGTAAAATTCCATTAAAGATAATTACATAAATATACTAACGTAATAAAGACAACAAAAAAAAAATGCTTGATTCAGTACTGAGTTTTAGCATTACTGAAGGAGGTAGTTTTGGAGACCACCAGGACAACATATTCCCACATGAAAATAATTATAAAACTGCTACTACTACGCCATACCCCATTACTGTGCCTAAAGCTGAGTTGCCCCTTTACAGTTTGGGAATGATGTGGGTGAGAAGTCTGATTGGGTTCTGTGACGCTCTACGATCATATGCGACCGGACTACGATCATATGTTGCTTAAAGTGGATTCCGATCCACTACAAACATCCATGACCCCGCCGGGACTCGAACCTAATACTTGTGACACCGAGTGCCAGAGCGCTAGACACTCGGTCATTCAGGCCCAAATGCGTTCCGGTCTAATAAGACTTTGAGCGTAGGGCTAACAACCCTACCCTGTGAATAAACCCATCTCCTGCCTAGAAATTCGCCAGTATGTAGAAGGCCTTGACCCACCATGGACTGTAGAGCCAGAGAATTAATTAAATGATAACATGTATTCTTACTTATTTTTTATTTTATAGCTTCACTTTTTTTTTTTTTTTTTTTTGTAGATGCCACGATTTTCTAACCAAAACAACACCATGTTCACACATGATAATAATTATAAAAATGCTAATTAACTAGAACTAAACAATTATTTGCATACTTTCAAGAAATTTTCGTAAGTCGTAAATTTATTATAACTTGAAAAAAA
Organism: Caerostris extrusa; assembly: GCA_021605095.1. Taxonomy (NCBI): domain Eukaryota; kingdom Metazoa; phylum Arthropoda; class Arachnida; order Araneae; family Araneidae; genus Caerostris; species Caerostris extrusa. The sequence continues at coordinate 63,790 of BPLR01017309.1, read as the reverse complement.
AAAAAAAAAAAAAAAAGGTCCGTTGCATTCACTTTATTAGCAAAATGAGCATGAAACAAATAAAAAAAAAAAAGGATGGGAACTTTTTTTCACCTAACGGATTTCTCTGGTATATTCTGTAAATAAAAAAATCCATGATCCAGTGCCGTGTGTGTGCACGAGTGCAAGTGGGGCGGCTCCAGGTAATGGGCAGGGCGCTTTCCCTGCGTGTGTCAGAGAAGGAGGAAAACGGAGTAGCGCAAGCGTTCCGCTCCGCCGGTGCGAAGACGGCCCGCTCAGCGAAAGCACTCCCATCCCCTCTCACAGCAACACCATGGCCCCGTACGTTCCACAGGTGGACGAACCTGCCTCCTTCGTCGAAATGCCCCCACCGGTGAGTACTGCCTTACATTCGTCAACCTAAACGCATTTGCAAAATTTTTCAACCCTATGTATCTCTTTTACTGGGTAGTATTTATAGTATTGCAGAGGTGGCCAACACAAATGATCTAGTGAGGACCACTTTGGAAATGCATCCTAACTCCGGGCCGCATATAAAATTATACATCCCCATATTAGATTTAGACCCACTACAGACATTTTTTTTGGAGTGATAAACTGAAACAGAATGAGTTATTATTATTGTGTTTGCTATTATTCTCACATGTAAGCATAGATAATATAATAATAATGATACTAAACGCACATTGTAAAGAAATATATAATAGACTGAAAGATAAATAGATAGTCTGAAACATAATGAGTTATTACCTTTGTGTTTTTTATTATTCTTGCATGTAAACATAGATAATATATTACCATCATCACAGATTATTTAGTGAACAAAAAATAAAAATGCACACTACAGATTCTTAAAATAAACTAAAAGGGATTATATAAATTATGAACACATTGTATATTAAATCAATTCGTTGATATCCAGAAACAACTAAAATGCTAATCGTTAAGGTTGTTCTTAGTATTGCAAGTACTTAGTTTTTAGTATTGTTCTTAGTTATTAGTTTTCATACCAAGATGAACTATGGTACAGTTTGTATGACTTAGTATATTAGTACATTGTCGATCCTCGTAAACCGCCATGTCTATTCACATATTCAAAGTCATAAAACAGCGATAGTTTAAAGCAGCGATAACCAACCTAAATGATTTTGCGGCCACTTTGGAAATGCATCATAACTCCGCGATAAAATTATATATCTCCATATTAGACTTAGACCCACTATAGACATTTGTTTGAAGTGAAAAATGTAAACATAATGAGTTATCATTATTGTGTTTACTATTATTCTTACATGTAAACATAGAAAATATAATAATAACGATACTAAACGCGCATTGTAAAGAAATATAACACTAAAAATGAAATATAAAAAGTATACAAATATAAACAAAATAAAAAAATTAAATCCTTACAAAATATTTATTTTACTAGTGCGATGTTTATTTCTCTACTCTTTCACTTGTATTTGCACATCGTAATTGGTGTTGCGTCTATTATGTTTGAGTGAGTGTTTTGTATTTGGTCACTTTCATTTTAGAAAAAAAAAACCCGATTCGCAGGTGTAAGTTGAACCTAAAAAGTTAACAACTTTTTGTGTCAGATTTCTCAAAAAAATTTGGAAAATATCAAGAGATTTGAAAATTTTTGTGACATAAGTGTTATAAAAATCTATTTTTGATTCTCCTGTTTTAAAAATATTTTTTAATTCACTATTGCATTGTAAGTCAACCAGTTCCATTTGGAGATATTCTGGGGCCGACTCGATTTCAACATGAAAGGGAGATGAATATATTTCAAAAAATTTTGTTGTGTTTGTCTAAGTCTAAATTACTGAATCGGTTTTCAAAAACCAGCTGTTTTCCCCTAATTTGGCCATTATAAAATAAATGTATTTCGTAAAAGTGTGATAAATCTCACGGGCCGGAAAAAATGTTCAAGGCGGGCCGCGGGTTGACCACCCCTGATTTATTGCTTCCATTTATTTATGTATGGTAATGGTTCTCAAACACTTTGTAAAAGCAGCCTCTTAGTAAGAAAAATTATTCACTGAATTCTTTTTAGAAATATAATGCTAGTTTTGTGGCTAGTCTATTGTTTAATCTTGTGGGAAAATTTTTCATTATGCAATTTTTGTATGAAAATTATTTAATTTCTGTGAGTTGAATACGTGATTTCTTTAACATATTCCATATTTAACCTTCCGTGACGACGGAACAAGATGTTTCAACATGATTTCCCCTCATTAGATAGCGTGCGAACAAAATATCCTAGCATCACTTTTTCCGTAAACACTTTCACTTCTTTTTCTTCTGCAGGGCTTTTATAAAGACAGTGGCCTGATGGTCAGTTGGCTAGACTCTGGCTTTTGGTATCACAGGCTTCAGGTTTAAATCCTTGCTTTTATAAAGACAGTGGCCTGATGGTCAATTGGCAAGACTCTGGCTTTTGGTATCACAGGCTTCAGGTTTAAATCCTTGCGGTGGCATGTGTGTTTGTTGATGGTTCGATTCCACGTTAAGCCGTAGGTCCTGGTCCAATTAACCTAAAGTGTGTATAAAATGACAGTAGAGAGACAAACCAAACCCAACCTTATAAAGACAGTGGTTTGGTTTGGTTGTAAAGACATAAAATTAATTTGAATTAATAGTAAGTCTTTATCGGAAGAACATGTTTCCCTCGGTTCGGCACGATCATGAATTTGAAATCATGATTACTTTCAAAACTCATTTGGTAAAATGTATTTACATCCTTGAAGAATTAATAATAAATTTTAAAAAAATTGGGAGAGAATATTTTCTCAATTCTTTTTTTTTTTTTCTAAATTCTGATAAAATGTATTATATTCAATTTTTGTTAGAGGGTTTCAATTTGTTTTCTGTTAATCAATTTTTTCCAATATTAGCAATCTTTAAATGCAAACCTTGATAGTGTTTCTACTTCGTATTTAAATATGTAGAGCTTTTAACATGATATTCTAGGTTTGCTTTGGTTTGTCGCTCTACGATCATTTTGTGCACACTTTGGGCTAATTAGACCGGGACTTACCGCTTAAAGTTGGCAAACTAGGAACAACGCTTTTAATTGTTATTAATTTTAACCATTATTTTTTAAACACTTGAGAAACTTCACATATAAGATAATAGGGAGAGGATAATTCAGGAGAGGATATTTATGAAGAAATTTGAGTTTTTTTTTTTTCCAAATTCCGATAAAATATATTATATTCAATGTTAGATAAATTTGTTTTCTGTTATTCAATTTTTTTTCCAATATTAGCAATATTTAAATGCAAATCCTGATATTGTTCCTATTTCGTTATTTTATTATGGAAAGTTTTTAGTATGACAAACTAGGTTTAATTTGGTTCGTCGCTCTACGGTGATTTTGTGCACACTTTGAGCTAATTAAAACCGGAACCTACAGTTAATTTGACAATCTAGGAACAACGCTTTTTAATTATTATTAATTTTAACCATTATTTTTAAAACATTTGAGCAACTTGTGATATAAAATAATAAGGGAAAGGATAATTCGGGATTAAAAAATTCGGAAGAGGATATTTAAGAATGTTTCCTTAATTTTTTTTTCCAAATTCAGATGAAATGTATTATATTCAATTTATTTTAGAATTTATTTTCTGTTAATCAATTTTTCCAATATTATCAGTCTTTAAATGCAAATCTTGCTATTGTTCCTACTACGTATTTCAATATGGAAGGTTTTTAGCATGACAAACTTGGTTTTGTTTGGTTTGTTGTTCTAAGGTCATTTTGTGTACACTTTGGGCTAATTAGTCAGGACTTACAACTTAAAAATCAGCTACTATTAACAACGCTTTCAATTATTATTAATTTTAACCTTTAAAACATTCGAGAAACTTCACATATTAAATAATAGTAGAGAAAATAATTCGTGAGAGGATAATTAGAATGTTTTACTAATCCTTTTTTTTTTTTTCCCGAATTCCGATAACATGAATGTTATGTTAAACTGTAGGTCCTGGTCTAATTAGCCTAAAGTGTGCACAAAAATGACCATAAAGTGACAAACCAAACCTCGATAAATTGTACTAATGTAAGTTACTATTTAGTGTGAGGGGACCTTGATTGCCTAGTGGCTGGCGCTCGATACCACAGGTTTCGGATTGGATTCTCGGAGAGGCCATGGATGTTTGTAATGGTTTGGAATCCACTTTAAACCGTAGGTCCCGGTCTAATAGGATCGTAGAGCGTTGTGAGGGTAATGTTACTCACATCAGTAACATATATTCAAGCTACACGTGCCACATGGGTAGCGCTAAATGAGTAACAGTGGTGCAGATCTTGATTATGACAAAAAAATAACTGCCTCTTATTGCCAGCTGCATTAGAGAAAAAAAAAAACTATTTAGTGTGATAAACAAAACATTTTGGATTAATTTAAATATATTAATATTTGCATTATAACATAGAATAAGTTTTTACTTCACCCTTCACCCTATTTTTAAAAGCATTTATTTGTACAATAACATATTCAACTGCAAACAATCGATTTCAATGCAATTGAAACGATGATTCTATGTATAGGAATCATTTAATGCATTTCTTAAATGTTTGATAGAAATATAATAGAAAATCGAAAATCAAATGCAATCGAATATAAATGCGTAAAAAACAATCGAATATAAATGCGTAAAAAACAATAATATAAATGCGTAAAAAACAATCGAATACATGAAAATGCAATCAACTGCATAATAACACAATCGAATATATAAACATAAAAAAAAATTTATTCAAATAAGATTGAAGAAAACATATACAGTATTAAATCTTATTCACTTTCGTGGTTACTCAAGCATTTAATTTAATCTAGATCCGATATTTCGTGAAAGTTTATTCCGGATATTATATTATACTTTCCCTCAGTTTATTTCTTCGCGTAAGGATTTCTTTAAAAAAAAAAAACCGGCTTAATTTATTTTTAAAAGTTATATTAAAAAGAACTCATAAATAACATGAGCAAACAAAGCAGCCATAAACCAATACAATTTAGCCTACTATATGAAAGCAAAGTCACAACATACTCGACAATTATGGATGTGGAAGCCATTTTATAGCGATCTATGAAGGATGTGTGCTTTCAAGATATTTCAGACTCCAGCAAAAGTGGCAAATTTGCCACCAGCTTTGGGAATATATATCATCATCATCATCATTGGCGCAACAGCCCCATGGTGGGCTAAGGCCATCTGCCTATTAGCAGATTTCTAGACAGAAGATGTTATCTTTTTACGGGGTAGAGTTGCTAGTCCTATGTCCAACGCTTTACGATCATTTTAGACCGGGACCTACGGTTTAAAGGGGATTCCGAACCACTACAATTATCCATGGCATCATCGCCGGTACTCGAACCTGAAATCTGTGGCACCGAGCACCACAGCTCTGATTACACGACCATCAGGCCCCAGATTTTTATCTACACGTTTTATTTAAATATATATAATTTATTAAAGTATTTGTTTTATTTATTAGAAAATTTAGGTGACCAAACTAAGGATACAATTCAATAATCTGCTTGTTTATTTGGCGATTTGGCGCAAATGGTACAGGATTCTACATCTGAATAGGATAATTGTTTTGAATTAAATTAAAGCAACACAAACAATCGATAACTACAGCGTGTTGAGCGATCATTATTCTGATGAAACCATAGTAGTAATGTAATAAAGTGCTTATCAGGGTTGAAGGCGCATAACTTTATTTTTATCTTTCTTTTGTACATTTAGCATATTTTTACAAAGCGAAAACACCTCATGCATGAAATCAAATAAATTAAACAATTTAAACAAAATAAAATTTAAAAATTGCTAATTAATTAAAAAGTAAGCATTTGTTTTTCATATGTACAAAAGAATTTTATAGCAATAGCAAAAATTCGTGATTCCTATATTTATTTTTCCTTTTGTTTCTGCAAACACTTTTGGTTTTCTTCAATTTTTTTTAATATTAAAAAAGCACTATTATAATGTCACTGTTTTTTTTTTTTTTTTAAAAATTCCGTTTTTGTGGATAAAATTCTTAGAACTGTAAAACTTTTTTTCGTAACAATCAAAATCTTGGGTACCAAAACATCAATTTTAGTTAATTTAATAATAAAAGCACTATTATAATGTAACTGTTTTTATAAAAAAATTCCGTTTTTGTGGATAAAATTCTTAGAACTGTAAAACTTTTTTTCGTATCAATCAAAATCTTGGGTACCAAAACATCAATTTTAGTTAATTTAATATTAAAAGCACTATTATAAAGTAACTGTTTTTTTTTTAAAAAATTCCGTTTTTGTGGATAAAATTCTTAGAACTGTAAAACATTTTTCGTAACAATCAAAATCTTGGGTACCAAAACATCAATTTTAGTTAATTTAATATTAAAAGCACTATTATAATGTAACTTTTTTTAAAAAAATTCCGTTTTTTGTGGATAAAATTCTTAGAACTGTAAAACTTTTTTTAACAATTTTAGTTAATTTAATATTAAAAGCACTATTATAAAGTAACTGTTTTTTTTTTTAAAAAAATTCCGTTTTTGTGGATAAAATTTTAGAACTGTAAAACTTTTTTCGTAACAATCAAACTCTTGGTACCAAAACATCAATTTTAGTTAATTTAATATTAAAAGCACTATTATAATGTAACTGTTTTTTTAAAAAAAAAAATTCCGTTTTTGTGGATAAAATTCTTAGAACTGTAAAACTTTTTCGTAACAATCAAACTCTTGGGTACCAAAACATCAATTTTAGTTAATTTAATATTAAAAGCACTATTATAATGTAACTGTTTTTTTTAAAAAAAAATTCCGTTTTTGTGGATAAAATTCTTAGAACTGTAAAACTTTTTTTTCGTAACAATCAAACTCTTGGGTACAAAACATCAATTTTAGTTAATTTAATATTAAAAGCACTATTATAATGTAACTGTTTTTTTAAAAAAAAATTCCGTTTTTGCGGATAAAATTCTTAGAACTGTAAAACTTTTTCGTAACAATCAAAATCTTGGGTACCAAAACTTCTTCAACCTTCAGAAACTGAAGCTTGTGACACATCGTTACTTCATCAATCTGCACTTTCGCAGTGTAAAAATAGAACAAAATCCATGTTGAGAAGATCTTTGCTGTCAACCCAGAAAAGAAACGCCTGAAAATTATTCTATAAATAACAAATAAAGCTATAAGAAACTTTTTTTCTGTTTGACCCGAAGCATAACGTGGATATTAAGGCCGCTTGAGTTTCTGAGTTCTGCCATAATAGATACTTTTTTACTCCACTGAAAAAGCAGTCACGCCCGGCGTTCACTAGGTAGAACATGGCGCCAGCGCTGTAACAGATGTAAAAATCGTAAATTTTCTTAAAACAATGAAATTTAAATGTATTCATTTTATTTAGCTTTAGATTTTTTTTTTTTACCTAATAATACGAGACTCATATTGTTGTTGTTTCTTATCAAACTTGGTCGACAGTAACATCTAGACCAGTCTATAGACCAACATCAACAAACCCGTATATTACTCAGAAATCAATTTGGATTAGTGTACTGGAAACGAGGAAAATTAATTTGGACAGCAAAGAGTTAATTACTCTAAAGTATTTTCTTACCATTCCATAATAATAGCTTTTCCGCTAGATACTTCTTTAATCAACTAATGAATTTTGGCAACGTCTTTTGTATTTAATTTTTGCAAGTTTAATTTAATGGTCTGAAACGTTTTAAATACGCAAAAATAAACATTGGCAAAAGCGAATACTTCCAAAATGGCTTCTGTGGATAACCAATAAACGAAGATGTTTACTGCGCCTGCGCGGAACGGCGATCGCATATCTGGGCCAGGACGTAGATGCCTCATAAGTATATTGAAAAGTCTTGAATATAATTCTTAGCTAGATTATAAAATTATGTTGCTGTCTTTTCTTATCCCACTTGGTAGATATCTAGACAAAGCCCACGAACTCGTATGGACTCCAGGTTGGAGGGAAAGAGGGTAGTTTCTGTTGTGATGATCCCTCATAGATAGAAGTCTGGCTTGCCTCCGTGACGCTCTATGGTCCTATGAGACCGTTAACTACGGCTTAAAGTGGATTTCGAAACAATATAAACATCAAGGCACCGCCGGGACTCCAATCCAAAACCTGTCGCACCGAGCACTACTAGACACTCGGCCATTCAGATCCAATTTTTGTTGCTCCACGTCATTTTTTTTTTTTTTTTTTTTTTTTTTTTGCACACTTCGGGCGAATTAGACCGGGACCTACATTTTAACATGGATTCCGAGCTACAAACAAACATCCATGCTACTGCCAGGATTCGAACTTGAAGTCTGTGGTACCAAGGGCCAGAGATCTAGCCAATTGGCCATCAGGCAGCCAGCAAAATTATAGATTATCTTAATATCATTTCGCCATTAATCAGTAATTTATAAAATTTTTATCTTAAAATTATTAAAAAAATATTGAAATGTAAATCAGTTTTAAATTATTATATCATTATAGCTATATCCCTGGGATAAACAATATTATTTATAAAACGTCTTCAGAAATTATAAATAACATAATTTCAGTCACCTTATAATGTTTAATAATTTTTTAAATAATTATATTTTCAGTTTGAAGTCCAGTTTCAGTAGACATAAAACAAATTATTTAAAAGAATTAACTTTTTTTAAATAATTTGTTTTATGTCTACTAGCTATATTTCAAGTACTAGTTGGAATTAGATGCTGATAGTTCTTAATTAAGAACATTTCATTCGTATAGATCAGGAGTGGCCAACCCGCGGTTAGCTTTGAATATTTTTCCGGTCCGTAAGATTTATCATACTTTTACAAAATATATTTATTTTATAACGGCCAAAGTAGTAAAAAAATATGTATTAAAAATATTAATTAACAAATGTATTCCCTTTATTCAAAAATTAACTGTTGAAATTATGAGAAAAAATTTAACTTTGATTTTAAAATAATATTCTTGTGAATATAGGACAAATATTGCCTGTTTTATTTATGAGTTTATGTTATGAGTTTGTAGAATAATTAAATTATATTCTGCGAATTCATGAGGTGCTCGCATCTTGGAACATCTAAAATAATAGGTTCTGTGTTTCACTTTAAGTGACCTCAGTGACGCAGTGACCAGCCCTAGATACGCACAGTTGATTGTAGAGCAAACCTGACTTTTAGTTGAAGTTTAAGCAGAATTTTACTTTGATTTTAAATTTAACTTTGATTTTAAAATAATATTCTTGTGAATATAGGACAGATATTGCCTGTTTTATTTATGAGTTTACAGTTATGAGTTTGTAGAATAATTAAATTATATTCTGCGAACTCATGATGCACTCTCATCGATTTGCAAAAGCTAAGTGAAAGAGTGGAGAAACAAATATCACAGTAGTAAAATAAATATTGATGGTTGATAAATTAATAATTAATGATTTCATTTTTTTTATTTAATTTATATTTATATATTTTTTATTTAATTTATATTTATATATTTTTTATTTAATTTATATTTATATATTTTTTATATTTCTTTTTAGTGTTATATATTTTATACAATGTGCGTCTAGTATCATTATTATTATATTGTCTATGTTCACTAAGAATAATGGTAAACACATTAATAATAACTCATTAGGCTTCAATTTTTCACTCCAAAAAATGTCTATAGTGGGTCTAAATCTAATATGGGGATATATAATTTTATATGCGGCCCGTGGAGTTAGGATGCATTTCCAAAGTGGCCCGCAAGATCATTTGGGTTAGCCACACTTGGTATAGATACTAAAATGTATTAGATTATGGAATATATTTAGTCCATTAGATTAAACTTTTTGTGTTTTATTGAATTTATGCAAAATGTACATAAACATGCATCTTACAAATTTTTCTTTACTCTTTTAAGGCCTACACGAAAGGTTATTCAGTAAGGCTGCAACTGTTCCGGTTGGTGGCTCGAACCTTCGTCATCTTGATTGCTTTAATTGGAACATTCGTTCTGTTAGCTGCTTACATCCATTCCACATCTAGCACGTCATGCCTGTGTCCGGTGAGTCACAATACATTTCTTGGTGCTTTAAAATTTGCAGATTGAAGAAAAATTGCATTTTAGTTCATTTTATTTCTAATTGCAGCTTGTGCCTGATAATACAACATGTTTAAGAATCAGGCAGATTTGCTGGCTAAGATGGGCACACGGATAGTCCAACAGCCAAATACTTGCAAATCTTTTTATTTCATGAAACTTTATATCAAAAATCAAATGAGACTTAAATGGAAGACATTGCTCACTGCTCGTATCTCCTGGAAGAGTTGGAGGAACATTTTGGGGCAAGGTATTTCTCGGATAAACCTCGTGAAAAGACTTGCGATGGGTCATGATTGTTTGGAGAGCCATCTGTACCGAATTGGCATTTTTGAAAGCCCAAATTCCCCACTCTGTGGAAAAACGAGATCACGGATAGGCACTCTATAGCTGGATCTCTTTCATGGGGACTCAAAGGTAAAAAGATATTGGAGAGTTAGAACTTTGCTGATGAGACATTGGCTTTTTCTCTTATTGTTTTCTTGTGTGTGTTTTGCCCTGTTTTGATCTCTTAAGAATTTGTCCTTTTAATTCATTTTCTTTCTAATCGTAGTTGTACATGATAATATATGTTTAAGGATCAGGCAGATTTGTTGGCTAAGAAGAGCACACGAATAGTCCAACAGCCATATACTCGCAAACCTTTTCATTATAAGAAACTTTATATTAAAAATCAAAGGAGACTTAAATGGAAGGCTATGTTCACTGCTCGTATCTCCTCGAAGTGTTGGAAGAACCTTTTGGAACAGGGTATTTCGGACAAACTTCATGAAAAGCTGTGGCGAAATTTAGATTTGAGGTCATGACTGTTTGGCGAGCCATCTGCACCGCATTGAGATTTTTGATAGTCCAAATTGCCCTCTCTGTGGGAAAGACGAGATCACGGATATTCACCCTATAGCAGGATGACCTGCCTTTAGTGGGGACTGCGAGGCGAAAGATATTGGAACACTAGAACTTTGCTGATGAGACACTGACTTTTCTCTTATTGTTTTCTTTTTTTTTTTCTTGTGTTTGCTTTTACACTGCTTTGATCTCTTAATAGTTTGTCATTTTCTCTTGCCATTAGAAATAAAATAAAAACAGGATAATTCTCTATTGAAACCACAATTTCTTTAAATATGTTGGCATTCATTAAGACCCTCCTTTTCGAAACGGAGTAGATCTATGGCGATTACGATGATGTGTGTAAAGTGCCATAGTCTACCCGGCAGCGATAGTAAAGCTGCTTGGTGAAAATTTGTCAGGTTTTCTCCCGTATGATGCTTAAATGCTGTGAAGTTACCCCTAAAAGTCCTCCTAAAAAGCATTTGCCACCCCTAATCACCCTCGGGCTTTTCTTGACATGCATTATGTGGAACAAAAACTCAACAATATTCAGGAAAAAAAAATCTAGTTATTGAAGACCTGAATGTTACCGAATCGTACTTTTGAACTGTCGTCATCGAGTTTCCCCGATCACAAAAATCAATCAAATTGCGGCAAATGAGATGAACTGGAAAATCTGGATATGAGCACACTAAATCTGTAGGAAATGAAGTTACTGCACAAGGATTTGAATATGCGGAAGGAGGATGCTAATACTCAAATGGCACCTCTGCGAGTATTTTTCCAAGACGGCATCAAGGAATAATGTTTGAGTAATAAGCTTAATGGCTTTCCATATCATCGATCTGCGGAAGTATTATTAACCTGTTTTGTAACCAAAATGGAGATTTTACAATGCAGTTAGAAGCCGAATTACTTCATAATTATGAAATATGTGATTTCTCTAAATCCATATGCTTTGAGTAGAAGCTACTTCTACCCGGAAAAGATTACTGCGATCCACATTGCGCAAAGTCTTTGCAAACACAATCACGACGATACTACTATACCACACCACATTACTGTACCTAGAGCTGAGTTTCCCTTTACAGTTTGAGAATGATGTGGGGAGGGCTCCATGACGCTCTTACAGTCATGTGAGACCGGGACCTACGGCATAAAGTGAATTCGAACCACTACAAACATCCATGGGACAGAAGGGACTCGAATCCGAAACCTGTGGCACAGAATGCTAGACACTGGGCCATTCAGCCCCAATCACGTCGATACGACTGTTGCAATCCCTTTTGCTAGATATATCTTTTGAAAAAGTTCTTGTTATTATACACATTATTAGTTTTATCACATTATTTGGTCTCCATATTCCTTCGATTCCACTATTGCAATTAAAAATACATGAAAGAAAAGTTTTACCGGGTTCTATTGAGATACATATATTCTTCAAAAGCAAAAATTATCAAACAAATTCAGCTAGTAATAGTATAATATTGGCAAGGAATTTCCAAATCATAGATAGTTTGGTTCAATCATATTTCGATACAAATAGGGACTACTCCCGTGTTTAAGACATGCAACCATGCAACAAACCTCGCTATCCGACACCACAGGAAAAATCTATGATTATTTTATGATTGCTTTCGTAACTAGTCAAATTTTTCACTTAAAAACTGAAATCAGTTGTATGATTTTTGAAGACAACTCCATTAACGATTGAAAATAACATGTTGTTGGAAATTATTTACCATGAGAACTTTCATATATGTGGCAGATTCAACCTTACATAAGACATCACTGGGAAGATTATTACACAGTATCCACATTGTGAGACAATTTGAAATGAATTCCTCCCAGTGGTCTCGCATCGGGAGCTTTAAAAAAAAAAAAAATTTCCTCGAAGCTTTCATACAAAATTTTCATGCCTACTGATTTATGCTGTCCATTCTAGGGAGCTTTCCAACCATAGTTTTCTAGTAAAGGAATTCGGCATGTTGGCTAGCATACTGAAGCCTATGTAAATGGTTTATTAGTAGTTTTTTTTTTTTTTAATTTTCCTTGTGTGTATATAAACAAAACTTTAAAAAAAGAAACTTGTTTGCAAAATTCATAGAATTGATGTAAAAAAAAACAATACATTTAAATGTACCGTTTCATCTCTTTCATTATATAAACAAACAGTTTTTTTTTTCCACGTTTCCTTATCTTATGCACCATTTGTTTTGATTTTTCTGCAGTCAAGCATGGAGACACTCGGTGAATTATTGATTTACTGATCAATTATTATTATTATTTACTGATTTATTTAGTGATTTTCTTATGATTTTTGATATATTTACTGATAGATATATCGGTGAAATATTGATTTATTGATCAATTCCGAATGGGTACTGCCATTTTTTTCTGTGGACATCACTTGTTATACATGAATTGTGTTGTGTCTAATCCTTATTATACATGAATTACGTCCTGCAATGCTGGACGTACATCCCATGAGTAGTAGGAAAGGGGGCAGCTTCTGTTGTGGCAGAGCACTTGTAGGTAGAAGTCTGGCTTGGCTCCATGTCTAAGAAGAAGGCAGTGCTTTCCGGGTGGACTTTTAGAGGGAAATACCCCCATTTGCATATCGTATGGGAGAAAACCCAGAAATATCCTACCAGGTAGTCCGATTAACGGGCAAGACGCTGTTCATCACAACGCCATCGAGTGTCCTCGTTTTTGAAACAGTGTCTGCAACAAGCCACCAGCGGATATAAGATCAACCCTAATACTCACCAGCGGCGCACGTTGTTACTGAGCCACGAGTCGGGCACATAAATTGTATTTTAAATCCTGAACTTTCTAAATTAGAGTCTATTACATGCTATACTTTGATCTAGAACAGCAGTTTCAACCCGGAGTGCACGATAGACTGACTGGAAGTAAACAAAATTAATATTATCAACGACGGAAAACACACACAGTTGTGTTTTTAACATGCGGAGAGTATCAGTTTCTAAAAATTAAACGCTGACTGAACTTTAAAACTAATTCTTCTTTACAATTCGATTTTTTTTAAAGTGCCGCACAAAATTGGCGGAACTGCTCACTAGCAACTGGGCACTACATTTACAATCGGTTCCTAGCCATGTGTAAAGTCCCTAGTAATGAGGGAGCCGAATTCAACCAGCCGAAGTTCCCAACCAGCTGACACTTAGGACCGTTTGCAACCATATCTCAGCAGCCATTGACAACTTCACCACCAAAAAAACTCAAGGACTCCAGCGGCAACAAAAGGTGGAAATGCCTTGCCACAGGGGGAGGGCGTATACCTATGTACCTAGAACTCTCTGAGGCTGCAGCACTCTTCCGCTTACAACCGGCCATGACTACCTGAAGGCGCACCTCCACCACATTGGTTTGGCTTCGGATGGTATCTGCCCATTATGTCGAATCGCCAATATGGACAGCAACCACCTGTGGAGCTCCACTGAACTTATCGACGTGCCTGATGATATTACAATACACTAATGGGAGGCTCGACGTCGTATGGCTGAACAGCCACAAGTGGACGTAGGATTAAAAAAAAAAAAATTTAAAATCTCATTTATTTACCCTAATAAGAACTCAATTATAAAAAATAAAATATTTATTGATTACATTCATCTCCCATTATTGAGTTGTTGTAGCATACATAAATTGGACACAAGGTCCACCACCACTACCACAAATAAGCGTTCATCAATGTAATTTATATGATTAGTCTATTTTTATGATTATCCTATTATTGTTAGACATAAGTTTTTGTATATTTTAGTCAGTAGGAAATTTTAATTCAATATAATATATGAATATATATATAATATATATAATATATATATATATATATATATATATACTGAAAAAATATGTGAACATATAATATATAATCTATAATATATACTGAAATAATCATGAGAATTGCGTATAGATTACAAAAAATTGTTTTAAATGTAAATGTTTTATGTGATTACTTTTGTTTCATAGGAAGCCGAATCGAGGTTTGATGCGGAACCTCTCATTGCAGAACCACCGCCGAGTTTCAAACTTCGCATTGAGAAGACCTCAGAGTAAGATAGGTCTTTATTAATTGAGTAGTTTTACAGAGTTAAAAATCATTAATAAATTAATAAAGTTAGAATTTTGGTGTTAGATTAAAAAAATTATTTGATGAATTGACATCTTTAAAAAAAAATCATAATTTTGTAAAATATTAATGTAAAATTTTGTTCAATTTTTTTTCTTCTAATGCAGCTGGCAAAGAGACCGTGATCTTTTATGTTCAATTTACTCACTTTGCATATAAAGATAATGGAATAGATAAAAATTGCTTTTTAAAAAACTTTGAAGAAGATACTTGGATTTAAAATGCAAACATATATTTAAAACTCAATTTCTGCTGAGCTGCTTTTGTTGTTGTTTCTTATCCCACTTGGTCGACAGCAACATCTAGACAAAGTCCATGAACCCGTTGACGAGTCATGATAAAGGGTAAAAAATTTAACTTCTTTTGTCCTTGATCATGCGGCACAAAGAGAAAAACTTTACCCCCACTCGGTTACCTCGAAATTGCGTAGTCGCTTTTTACGACATGCATCGGCCTACAGTGGTGTTATTCTAACTCGGATCCACACAGGACTGAGTTGTTTTTAACCGAAATTAACGCCATTAAACTTATTTTACCAAAAATTAGCTAACGTGTGTTACCGAATTTTGGGGAAATTTTAAACAAATTTTTTTTTTTTCTAAATGCAGCTGGCAAATAATTACACAGTTGTCTTTTATGCCATAAGCAAGGGCTCCACCGATGTTATTCACTTAGCACTACCAGGGGGCTCGTTAACTTAAGATAATCTACGAACGCGGAATAACAATGCCTCTGTAACGCTCTACAATCATTTTAGACCGGGACCTACGGTTTAAAATGGATTCCGAACCTCTACAAACATCCATGGCACCGCCGGGAATCAAACCCGAAGCCTGTATTACCGAGCGCTAGCCACTCGGCCATCAGGCCCCGATTATGAGAAACATAAATTACTTTTAAAGAAACATAAGATAAAATAATATTTAAAGAGACATAAATCCAATATCGGTTCAGTACATAAAATCGTTTTGTCTTTAGATTCATTAAATCCATCTTATGTAAATTATTAATATCACCTGAAACACCTTTTGTGAACTTTGAATAGCAAATGTAAGAAAAATTGCGCAAGGCTAACACTATTACACACATTAAAGAACAGAAAAACTTAATTTTTAATAAATTTCATTAACATTTTAATTAAAACTTAATTTTTAAATTTAATTGGCATTTTAAAATTTATTCACCTCATAAAATTTAAAAAAAAAAAAAAAGAAATTCGTGCAGTTGATTTGTGCAAAATAATAATAATAATAATAATTACTTTCATTTGTAAAATAGAATTAGACCTCAACGTCCATAAAATAAGTGCGATTTTCTAATTACAATTCAGTGACTTACACACAAAGTTGAAATCTTAGAGAAACACAAAAAGGCCAAACAAAGCTATTTGTAAATAAACATTGCCAAATCACTTGTTCCATTGTTTGTGGTGTTGTAACTGTTCAAAGGGAATAATGGGCAATTTTTAATAAATTTCGTTAACATTTTAATTAAAACTTAATTTTTAATAAATTTAATTAATATTTTTAATATTTATCCACCTCATAAAACTAAAATTAAAAAAAAAAAAAAGAAATCACGCGCAGTTGATTTATGCAAAAAAAAAAATAATAATAATAATTTCATTTGTAAAATAGAATTAGACCTTAACGTCCATAAAATGAATGCGACTTTCTAATAACAATTCAGTGACTTACACATAAAGTTGAATAAAAAGAAGGCCAAACAAAGCCATTTACAAACAAACATTGCCAAAGCACGTGTTCCATTGTTTGTGGTGTTGTCACCATGCAAAGGGAACAATGGGCGAGGTCTTGGGAAAACAAGTAAAGTACTACACTGGAAGTACCGTTTCGTAAAAAGGGGTTTGCATGAGTACACGCTTCAGAGATATTTCTTAATTTCTCTTTTTCCCTCACGCATAAGTAATTAGAGCGGCATCGGATTCGATCCGCGAAGTAAGTGGGTCGAGACGGCTTGTTAGATGAGGCGTTTCTACCAAGCTTTTATGAAGCTGCTCTGACAAGCGTTAGTCGACCATTGAGTGATTCTACTTTTTTTTATTTTATTCATTTATTTTTCCGTTTTAAAATTTGTTTTCCCATTCTCGATTCTTTCCGCTTTGTGACCGTAACTGGCTTAGGAAGTCATTGTGTGAGTCATTGGGATTTGAATAAGAGACATGCACGTGATGTTAACAGAGAGAAAAAAAATTTAACCTATGAATAGTTTACAAATTTAATATTTTTGTTGTTGCTGTCTTGTAATGCTCCGCGTTGGACCTGAAACGTTAAAACTTAATTTTATTTTAAGCAAGAAGTTAAAAAACTGACGAGAAAAAAAAAGAAGGGGAAAAAAAAAACATAAAAAGACTATTTCCGAAGTTAGATATATTTTTGCTGCACAAGTGATGACTAAGTGACATTCTGTGTATTTATGAAAGAAGGCATAGTGATTTTAACAGAGAAAAATATTTAACCTATAATATTTTGCAAATTAAATAGTGTTCTTGCTACTGTCTTCTAATGCTCTATATTTGATGTAACATATGCATGACTGATAAAACGTTAAAAATTAATTATTTTTAGCAAGTAGTTAAAAAAGTGATGAAGAATGGAAAAAAAATGTTGAAAGCACTATTTCCGAAGTCCCATATTATTTTACTGCACAAATAATGATCCAATCACATCCTGCATAATTATGAAGGACGGCATAGTGATTAAAAAAAATAGTTAACATATGCATACTTTGAAAATTAAATATTGTTTTTACTGATGTCTTCTTATGCTCGATATTTAACGTGAAACATTAGAACTCAAAAACGATGTTTTTAAAAACAAGAAGTTAAAAAACTGATAAAGAAAGAAAAAAATGAAGGCACTATTTCCATAGTTTCATATTATTTTACAACAAAAAATGATGACGTAATTGGGAAGGAGGACATAGTGAAACAAAAAACAGAGAAACAAAAAATATTTTACTTATGAATACTTTGCCAATTAAATATCGTTCTTGCTGCTGTCTTTTAATGCTCGGTAATTGACCTGAAATGTTAAAAAATAATTTTTATTTTAAGCAAGAAGTTAAAAATTGATGAAGAAAGAAAGGGAAAAAAAAAGATGAAAACATTATTTCCTAAGTTCTATAGTATTTTAATTGCACAAATGATGACCCAATCAGATCTTGCCTAATTATGAAGGAGGACATAGTGATTTTAAAAGAGACTATTTAATCTATGAATACTTTGCAAATTAAATATTGTTTTTGCTGCTGTCTTCTCAGCGGCCTGATGGCCACTTGACTTGTGTTCTGGCCTTTGGTACTATAAGCTTCAGATTCGAATTCGAATGGTGAGGGCATGGATGTTTGTTAGTGGTTCGGAATCCCCGTTTTAAACTGTAAATCCCTATCTAATTAGCCTAAAATATTCAAAAAATGACCTTAGACCAACAAACAAACAAGCTGTCTTCTAATTGTTCAGCATTTAATCTGAAACGTTAAAACTTAAAATTTTTAAACAGGAAGTTAAAAACTGATGGAGAAAGAAAGAAAAAAAAAAAGATAAAAGCACTATTTACAAAGTTTCATATTATTTTACTGCACAAAAGATGACCCAATGAAAAATTATGAAAGAGAGCATAATGATTTTAGCAGAGAAAAAAAAAAAATATTTAACCTATGAATACTTTGCAAATTAAATACTGTTCTTGCTTACTGTCTTCTAATGCCCAGCATTTGACCTGAAACATTAAAATTTAATTTTTTTTTAAAGCAAATAGTTAAAAAACTGATGAAGAATGAAACCACTACTTCCTAAGTTCCATATTATTTCACTCCACAAAAGGATGGCCCAACCATATACTGCTTAATTATGAAAGAAGGCGTAGTGATTTTAACAGAGAAAAAAATTAACATATGACGAACTTGACAATTTAAATATTGTTCTTGCTGCTGTCTTCAATGCTCGGTATTTGACCTGAAATGTTAAAAATTAAACAAGAAGTTAAAAAATTGACGGAGAAAGAAAAAAGATGAAAGCACTATTTCATAATAACAGTTGGGCTGAAAGAGTTCGTAGGCTGACACATAGATGGCGTTACTAGTATTAAAGCCATATGATTTTTAGTAATCCCTAACATTCAAAAGACACGTGTATAAATTTGACAGCTGTTGCACTATTAGTATGTGAGTTATAGCGTTTTTAGTGAAGTTATAGCATTTTTAGTGTTCATCAAAGTCCACTCGGCTGACTGTCGATTGGACTCCGGTGTGAAAATGATGGAGCCATGTTTCCTCCATTGTCACATATCGACGTTCGGGTTTATTAAGATTGAACAGCTTCAAACAGCTGAATCATTAATTCGTTGTTGTTTTGGGTCGATTGTGAGCTCGCGCGGCATCCACTTTGATCAGAGTTTCTCATATCCGAATATTCATTCACGATATGTCCAACACGTTCCTTTGATATCTTCAAGCTATCTCAATCAACTTCACTTTACGGTTATCAAAATTATTTTGTGGACTTTCTTGATGTTTTTCGTCGGTAACAGCCTCTTTGGGGCGTCCACCGCGTGCATCTTCCTCGGTGCTCATTTCGCCTAGTTTAAATTTAGCAAACCACTTCTCTACGGTTTATTTTCCTGGTGCAAAGTCCGAATAATGTTTATCAAGCCAAGGATTGGCTTCAATAGTATTTTTTCGCCAAAAAGCAATGCTTTATTAACACACGAAATTCCTTTTTATCCATTTTTCCAAACTAACAAAAGTTGCTTCACTAACAATGCTATAACTCACATACTAATAGTGCAACAGCTGTCAAATTTATACACGTGTCTTTTGAAGGTTAGGGCTAACTAAAAATCATATGGATTTAATACTAGTAGCGCCATATATGTCAGCCTAAAACCTTTCAGCCCACCTGTTATGTATAAAAGACTACTTCATAATATATATAAAAATAATATTCATATTTTGTTACTGCACAAATGATGACACGGTCACATCTTGCGTGATTATGAAGGAGAGCAAAGTGATTTTAACAGAGAAAAAAATAAAAAAAATTTTAACCTATTAATACTTTGCAAATTAAATAGTGTTCTTGTTGCTCTAATGCTCGGTATTTGATCTGAAACATAAAAACTGAAATATTTTTTAAACAAGAAGTTGAAAAACTGATGAAGAAAGACAAAATAAAAAGATGAAAACAATGTTTCCTAAGTTTCATTTTTTTAACAGAACAAATGATGGCCCAATAACATCCTACATAACTTTGAAAGAGGGCAGAGTGTTTTTAACAGAAAAAGTATATTTAGCCTATGAATACTCCTGCATAGCTTGCAGAAGATGCATAATATTTATTAATTTTAGAAAAGTTCAAAAGAATTTAAATGCTTGGTTTGGTATGTCGCTGTACGGTCATTTTGTGCACACTTTAGAATAATTACACCAGGATCTACAGTTTAACATGGATTTCGAAGCACTAACAGAGACCCATGCCACCACTAAGATTTGAACCTGAAACCTGTAGTACCAAAGGCCAGAGATCTAACAAATTGGCAATCAGGCTGCTATGTGTTTTGTAAGATTTATTCTAAGAAAAAAACAATATCCATGTTAAAGCGATATGCCTTAAAGAAGGATTATACAGGAAATTGAAAATATTTTATTTTAATTAATCATTATCATACAATTTTCAAAATCTAATATTATTTATAATATCGTGTATTCTGGACTAGACATTAACCTATAATTTTTTATTAATAGAAATTAAAAAAAAAGTGTATAAATCTTCGTTTGCTGATGAATATTTTTAAGAAATTAATTATATTTTAAAAAACTTAAATAATTTTTACAGCTAAACTGCGTTTTTAAAGCTATTAGATTAAGAATTGGGGACTTATATTTTCTTAATAGTTATAAAATATGTGAGTATATATAATTATTTATAAAAAATAAAGATGTAATGCTAATTTATAAATCTCTAATAAACATAAAAATGTAAATAGATTTTGAATTTTTATAATCTAAACACTAAATCCAATCGAATGAGTAAATTCCAAATTTCTTATTTATGAGTAATTCTAATTCCGATTTATGAGAAATACCGATTTCAATTCCAGTTTCTCTTTCTTCAATTAGTGCTTAAGACATATAACAAAAGAATAATTAGGAAATTCAAAAAAAAAAAAAAAGAATTTTAAAAAGATAAAGGATAATAAAATAAACAAAAAGAATAATTTTAATTAGAATTTAAAAAAAAACAAAAACTATATTTTATTATCAAACTAAAACTGAACAACAAAAACAAACAATTTAATTTAATTAGCAAATTAAATAAAACTTCTTATTAAGCATTATTCTGTTCATGTTCTTAAATTCTAAATAGAATCTTTTAATTTAGAAAATATTTGATGACTAACCTTAATTATTTTTCACGTTTCCGATTTCAAAGTCTTATTTATTTATCTTATTTTGTATGACGAATTTTAAATACCTCATTCATTTTTTTTTCTCTACAATATATAACAATGACACTAATCGTTAACCATTTTTCTGAGAGAATAATTTTTTAGAATTCCAGATTTGCAATCTTTGTTGATATTTTTCTTTATCGTTTGATAAAAAAAAAATATATCGATTCTTTATCGTTTGATAAAGAAAAATATCGATTCTTTATCGTTTGATAAAGAAAATATCAACAAAGATTGCTAATCTTTAATTCTGAAAAATAAAACATAAATGAAATATACAACGATAACTAATAAAATAAAACATACAACATTTTTTACAACAGCCGGACAAAGCTAGTAATGTAATAAATTTAAATAATCTATTTCTATGAGAATCTTCTTTCGTGCATTTTTATTTTACAACAGGATATTCTTATTTTAAGTTTACTACAACCGCCATTCATTTTTTGATTTGGTACAAGGGCGCGTCTAACAAAACAATCCGGAAATGATTCGAATCGTAAAACCGAATGGTACAATATACAGTTTGGTGATTTCAAAACATCCGTTTTGAAAGATATTACAATAAAAGGTGTGTCGTTCATATTCATTTATTACGAAAAGGATATTTTAAAATAACACAAAAAAAAGAATTTCATCAATAAATATTTGAGGAATATTTTTTTTTATTTCCAATGGCAAGTTTGCAGGACAACAGATATAAAAAAAAATAAATACAAAGAACAAGGTAGAAACAAATGCCATCAGTTAATCCATCCACTTAAGTCTGGCAATCCAATAACTCTTCCTTAAAGAAACAGGAGGCAGTGCAGAACAGGAAGCAAAGTGAAACATGTCCATTTCTTCTTGATTATCACACAGGAGACAGAGAGGATCAGAAGTCAGTTTAATTTTGTGAAGGTGTTTGCGCAGACAATCGTGACAAGAGAAAAGCTGTAGAATTTTTCTCTATACCATTCAAGGATATCATGAATATGATCGTACCAGGGCTTTGTGACCATCACAAGTTACTTGCGTTCCACTGCAAAACTCACACAGAGGCCAGACTGAAGGCCATGTTTGTAGATCATTTTGTCGTATTAGACGTTGCCTGGACTGCACCACGAGGAGGTAGATCTACGTTGCACTCCTTTTGTACATAGATAAACTTATTGTTTTACTTGTGTACATCACAAATAGTCCAATTATAGGTGACAATAGAAGGAAAAAAGGTATAAAGGTTCCAGGTAAACTTAGAAAGATATGTGCATCGCATTATGTGTTGGATTGAAAAGCATGGAAAACACCCACCAAACAGCCTGACTGTCTATGAAAGACT
Organism: Caerostris extrusa; assembly: GCA_021605095.1. Lineage (NCBI taxonomy): Eukaryota > Metazoa > Arthropoda > Arachnida > Araneae > Araneidae > Caerostris > Caerostris extrusa. The sequence continues at coordinate 40,901 of BPLR01017309.1, read as the reverse complement.
CTCACATCTCTTCGTTTTAAATACTATTTATATCACCAGAGGATTCAAACCTAAACCCACCTACACGCTAGTTACATACGTTAATTAGGCTACGAGTCAGATATGTGAGGTATTGCCTAACAATTTTATTGCTTGTTGAAAACTTAAAATAATTGATTGTGACAAAGAAACTAGCTTGAAACTTGATGGTGATAAATATGAAAAATAAATGAATAAAATTTCAATGACATGGAAACCATAATTCTGTATTCTTGCATTTGATGGTGATAAGACGATGATAAACGACTCAGAAGAAAAGAAAATCTTTGAGGAGTTTAGTGGGTGAGGTTGTTGTTGAATCTTGGTTGAGGAGTTTATTGGGTGAATGATTATTGAGAAACATCACTGAATAATATAAACGCTAAGTGATTCAATGCCCGTCTCAAAAATTAAAAAAAAAAAAAAAAAAAAAAAAAAAAAAAAACATATACAACTGCAATTTAATCTTTGAAAGTGGAAATGGAATGACCATATTTTAATAATGTATAATATATAAATCCATTTTTCAATTCCTTCTATTAGTTCATTTCTCTCTCCCTATATATATATCTTGTTCAAATTTTCAATCAATCAGAAAATACTTTTTATTCATCCACTCAAGTTCAAACACATTTTTTTTTTTTTTAATACAGTTTTTTTCAAATATCAATTCAGTAGTAGATGACACTTGATGTTTTGTTTTCTTTTCTTTAATTTTTCTACCAAAACCAGTGTAATGAAAATTAAAACAAAAAAGTAATGAAAATTATTTATAAAGGACTTTCTGCAAGTCTCAGAATTGACTTTAAATTTTTTTTTTTTTTTTTTTTACTTATTCTGTTATAAAAAAAAAATTAAATGAAGTATTTTATCCAGGATGCACCATGAATTTGATACCTTAAATGAAGTGATAAATGCTAATTTGAATTTGAATTAAATGGACACACTTAGTGATATACATAATTTAATTTGAATTAAATGAGCATGTTTTGATTGTGGTTAACCTGGGGACTTAAAAGAAGTATAATTTTCGAATTTCAATGTGAATGAAATGAGCTATGATCAATTATGAATCATGAGTTATCATAATTTTGAACATGGAACATGGAAATACAAAACTGCCTCTGTATAACTAATAGAAATGATGACATTCCTATGAAGTATAATTTGAATTACATGATAGTATATTTTGAATTATTTTCATGAATATAATCTATTATTTTGAATTAAATTTGAAACATATAATTTTTGAAATTTGAATGTAAAAATGAAGTATAATTTAATTTTCGAATGCAGAATGAAATGAGAAGTATAATTTGAATTATGAATTGGATGAAGTATAATTTGAATTTGAATTGGATGAAGTATAATTTTGAATTACATGAAATGTATAATTTGAATTTGAATTTGAATTAAATGAAGTATAATTTGAATAATGAATTAAATGAAGTATAATTTGAATGAAATGAAATAAAATTTGAATTTGAATGCGAATGAATGAAGTATAATTTGAATTTGAATTTTGATGAAGTATAATTTGAATTTGAATTAAAAATGAAGTATAATTTGAATTTGAATGTGAATTAAATGAAGTATAATTTGAATTTGAATTAAATGAAGTATAATTTGAATTTGAATTAAATGAAGTATAATTTGAATTAAATGAAGCATAATTTGAATTTGAATTAAATGAAGCATTACTAATTTTTTTGTTATATTTTCAGAAGGCAAAAGACAAAATACATCTAGGCTGTCTTGTCGAAAAGAATGAGCAAGTTTTGGATGCAATGCCACGATCGGTAACTCTTTTACTTATTTCTGTATTTCTCTATTATAGCGTATAATTTTTCAGACAGTATTACTTATCCCTTTGCCAAATTTAAACGTTATGATATAGTAAAAATCTTTCATAATAAATAAAAATAACACTATAGAAATAACCGTATATTCACATAAAGAACAAGAAATTCCGAATAAATAGGATCTCCATTCTTTTTCTTTTGATTTTTCAATTTATATTTATACTGATCTACATTATTAAGCTCAAACCAGTTTTCTGTAGTTTATCAGAATTTGGGAGAGAAGAATTACCTCTCGGCGTGGTATCGAGTTTTTGTCATGGAACAAAGGATTTGCGAGCTTCCGAGAGACGATCGGATGGTTTTGTCACTACGACTATCGTTTTCTTTCTTTCGGTGGTTAAATTTTTCTGGTTACCCGCAGCTTTCTGATGGTTTGAGAAGTATTGATCAATCCATTCAAACATTCATGGAATCTTCATTTATTTACAAGCAATATTTACAAAGATGTACATGGTTGATGTTAACAGTTCAAGGCAAAAGCTAAACTGGAAGAAAAATGTTCTTTTTAGAATAAAACAACTCGTTTCCACAGCAACTGCTGGTCTCCACGGCAACAGCCCGTTTCCACAGCAACCAACAGCCCGTTTCCACGCAACCAACAGCCCGTAACAGTAACGCAATTTTGAATCGGTTCCAAACGATTTCTATAAAACTACCACGTGACGCGAACTAAAGCATAAGAATTCCAACAGATGGCCTCTCATTTTGGGACTTGTTTCTCGAGTTCAAACCATAACGTCCGATGAATGATGATAGTTCAGTCGAATGTTGCCGTTGAATAATTCACCGTTCACCGCCATTATTCATGGGGCTTCAATGAAAGAAATTAAAAATGGCTATAAAAATAACAGTATACGAATTATTTTATAATTTGTGGATAAAAAAATTAATAAATAATAAGAAGGAAAAAAGACAGCTCAAACGTTTTTAAATTTGTTTTAATTTATCTAGCCTTCTAAATTGCAATTGTAATGCATTGCAAATCTATATGTATTTCTAAATTCACGAGGTAATTATATCTTCATTCTATTTTTAAAGCTTTACAATTCAAATGAATATTTTTCTTTCCATATTTTCCAAAATTTAAAGTTGTCTTTTAATGCTTTTCAAATTATCAAAGAAATTTTTGTGTATTTTTCATGAATTTTTCACTTTTATGAAATAAAAATTTCAGATATTTTTGTTGTTTCTCTCTAATAGGGCAAGGCAAAGCTACAACTCAAAAGGAGAACAAACTATCGTATCTTGTAGTAATGCATCAGGTAAAATAAATTTTAGTACTTATTTATGGCACTTTTTTAATCATGTGTTACTTAATATTAATTGACCATAGTCCTTCATCTAAAAGTAAGAATACAAAATCTTTTTAATCAAATTTCAATTTTAAATAACATTCCTCCCGCCAATCGGCATTCAATTTTTCTCCAATAACATTATGTAATAAAGAAACTCTATTTATTTAAACCAATTTTCAACAATATATTCAATTTTGAGTACTTTTGGCATCACCCCTTCAATTGGAAATAAGTGGCCTGATGGCCGAGTGACTAGCGCTCGGTGCCACAGGTTTTCAGATTTTTTTTCAGTCCCGGCGGTGCCATGGATGTTTGTAGTGGTTTGGAATTCACTTTAAACAATAAGTTCCGGTCTAATATGACTGTAGAGGATTGGGCGTAGGATTGACAAACCCTATCCTGTAAAAGAAAACATCTGTCTCGAAATCTGCCAGTAGGCAGACGGCAGCAAAAATTTAGTTCCTCTTAATCTAGTAAAGAAAACCTAATAAAAATTTTCTTGAAATTTAAAAAAAAAGTAATCATTACTTAAAAAAAATTTTGCTGTATGAAATTTTGATTAAAACATTGGACGAATTTTATCGTTCATTAATTAAACAAAAAATTTTTCTTAATAAGAAAAATTATATAAATGTGCATTTGTTTTAACAAACAAACAAAACAAAAAAAAGAATATGAACTATATTTTTACATAATTATCTTTAAAATATCATGTTATTTTAGGTAAAAATAGAAAACGTCGATCTACACCATGTGAATGTCAATGTGCTTGCTGAACATCTAAAGTTTGAACTGCTTTATCAATCAATTGTTTATAATCTCAATTGAAAGAAAAATGCATGAAGTTTGTGTGCATGAAAATACCTTTTATCAGAAAAAGAAATTATGTATTGTTACTAAATCTTACATTTCAAACATCCTCTTTATTTTTAAAATAAAATCATTGGTTTTTATTTATATTACTTTATTTCACCTTTTGTAGTAGATAAAATTATTATAAATATTTTTAAAAAAACACATTTGATACTCTTTTAAACTTAAAACTCATTATAAAAACTTTTTATTTTATTAATAGATAAGTTTAAAAAAAAAGTTTTTATTAGCCTTTATTAATATTGAAGCAATTTTTTTTTAATTCAAAAATATTAACATTTCAATTTAAATAAAATTATTTTGATGTCTATATTATATTAAAAAAAATTTTTTCCTACAAATTTTCATAAAATTTACTTAATATCAAAAAGGAATTTTTTTCGTCTAAAATTTGCTTTAGAGAATATAATAAAAAAATTACATGAAAAAAATTGAATATTATTAAGATTATTTTTCATTAAAAATTTATCAATATTACCTTTCATACAAAATAATAAAGCAACCATTATAATCAGAAAAAAAAATTGTTTTATGCAATTTTTTAAATAAAATAATAAAAATCTATAAAAACTTAATTAACTAGTTAAAAATAATATCATTAGAAAATTAAACCCTATTTGTATTTTGCAGTTCTTATTAAATGATTCAAACATTATAATTACATATAATTTTTATAATTATAATATAAACATGATTAAATAATCATTTGTATGAACTTTTATAATAACTCAAAATATATTTAATATTTATAGTCTAAAAAATGCATCCAATTAATTTTTTTGAAGTTGAAAATTTTAATAGCATTTACTGGAAAAATCCATTTACATTTTGTCTCTCATATATATATATGCCTGTTATCTTTATGGGTATTTTTATTATAATTTAGATTAAATTAGCAAAAAAAAAAAAAAATAGTTTTTTGTAAAAAAATGAAGTTTATCTGATTTACTTTTTATTTCATTCTTTTTCAATTCAATGCAGAATAATATAAATTTAAAATAATTTTGCTGATGTACATGATATATTTCTACATGGTGATAATTTCATTTTCTATTTATAATACTAAATTTCATATGTTTATTTATTATTTATACTATTACTATTATTATATCTTTAAATAAATTCTTATAATAACATTATAATAAATCTGGATGTATTTGCTATGTATTTTACGAAACATATTTTTGAAGATTTTATTGAAAATAGACAGAATACACAGACAATATAAAAATATAAAAGTTACATATAAAATTTAATGTAAAATAAGATTTTAACAACTCTAAAAAACATTAATTTAAACTCAATAATACACAACTTCAAGTAATAAATTACATTAAATTATGGTATGTGAGATGAAACATAATTTAAATATATTTCCATTAATGTTTATAATTTACGAAAATGTTAAATAATATTGAGAAAAATTAAAAGATGAAATCAAATTTATAAAAATATAGTATGTCATTAAAATTATAAAATACACATATAATGGCAGTGCCAAAATAACACACATAATTAAAATAGAATACCTCTGTTAGTTAAGAAATATTCGATACATAAACTTAGCAAACGAAACCAGAAGTTTCTTTGTTAAATTTAAATGTATAAAAATTGAAAAAATTTTAACTGAACACTTAACAAGTCTTATAAATTTTTATTCAATATACAATTATTTACTGCATAAAACAACACAATACAAATAAAGTAATAACCTCAAAAAATGAAAATACTTTTAAAATTATTAAAGTTTGTCATAAATTTTATTGATATAGTAGTGTAAACAAATATGCCTACTAAAAATAATCATTAATTGAAGGAGTAAAAATTGTTTCATATTCATAGACAGACATATACATAGCAAATAAAATATATAAAACTATATTCCATAACATTGCACACATTTTTCAAAAAAAACTAAATTCTAAAAAAAAAAAAAAAAAAAAAACACTAAAATACAAACAAGCAGAATTTAACACCTATTAACACTAAATATTATATTGTTTTAATTTTCAAACAGTTCATATATAAAAGATTATATGATTTAATTACATATATACTTTTAAAAAACCTTAAATTAATAACTGAATCACAAATTTTAAAAAAGGGCAACATTTGGATTTTTTTAAATTTTAAGGAGAAACCAAGAATTTAATTTCCTTCAAACAGGTAAGAGTGCAGCATTTCTTTTTCTCCCCCTTTTTTTTTTTTTTTTTTTTTTTTTTGGAAAATTCTAATATGTTACGTACTGAAATTATTTCTTTCAATGTAATTATTCAAGGGAAATGGCCATTATAGTTTTCGAGTTGAAACTTTTCAAAATTCCACCATGGGTTCAGATGGTTTTAGAAATAAAATTATATTATAAAAGAACATTTTTAACTATTTTGTTATCCTTTTTTTTTTTTTCTTTTGATAAAATTTCTCTTCTTTTCTTTTGATAAAATTGCTATATTGCTTATTATGAAAAAATTGCCTAAAATTTTTTCTAAAAATTTTCATCAATGTCTGTTTGTGATTTTTCTGTGTTGTTGTCCAATTATATTAATTTAAATAAATTAAAAAATTTTAAAAATATTTTCAAGTTTTTAAGACCATGATGTACACCATTTTAATTATTGTTACATATTAATTTGTAAAATTCGTGTATTTTACAACTTTTTTATTTTTGTTACATAAAAAATATATATGTAATTGCATATCATTAATGTTGTTGTTGTTTCTTATCCCACTTGGCTGGCCAAGCCCACAAGCCCATACGTACTCATGATTGAAGGGGAAGGAAGCAGCTTCTGTTGTGATGGAGCACCCCCGTAGGTAGAAGTCTGACTTTGGCTCCGTGACGCTCTTACAGTCATAGGAGACCGGGACCTACGGCTTAAAGTGGATTCCGAACCCCTACAAACATCCATGGCACCGCCGGGATTCGAACCCGAAACCTGTGGCACCGAGCGCTAGACATATCATTAATAAATAAACAAAGCCAGCTCGAAAGGAGTAGAACCATACAAGACCTTAATTTTGACAAAATTAAAATGATTTCAATTTCTTTTTTTTTTAAATCTGAAACATGTTTTGTTGCACAGCTTACAATTTCTGTCATTCCTAGTATCTTAGTTCTAAGAAGTGCTATATCACTAAACAAGTACCAAACAATCAATCTGTCTTCCCATGCGACTAACTACGTAATATTACATATCACAGCAGGAGACAAATTCCCACTTTTGAAAACTCGCACAACAATTGGTGTATTGCAATAATTACTAGTCATAGTTGCCAGCACAGTAAATGAAGTATTCATTTTTTTATATTTATTTATCTTAAGTAAGCCCATAGTTAAATGAATGAAAGAATTCCAGCATTTTTTGGAATTCTCAGAATATTTTTGAAGCATGTTTGCATTTTCTAAATAAATGCATGAAGATAAATAGACAATATGATGCAGAGTCAATTCTAGTATGAAAAAGACAGGAAATGTTCAATTAAACATTCTGTTCCTTCTGAATAAAAAGGAGAACTGTTGTGATAGATGTTCTTAATACATTTTGAAGAGGCGTAAGAGGTATATATATATGTTTTCCATTATGCAAAGCATACGAGTCTTTACACTGATTGAGATGCATACATGAAAACAGAGCAGAAAAGTCATCTTTCAAATATTTCCAAGCTGAGCCCTTTTTAAAATTAATGAATCAATTATAAACACATAAATGTCTTTTACAAATTAAAAAACAGATATAAAAAAGACAATAATTCATTATAACTTAGATTTTCGTTGGAAAAACCGCATCAGTGCTTCCATACAATCAGGGGATTGCCATCGCTCTACAAGTCGATTGCATTCATCTTCATTCACTTTGTGCAGTAGTGATCTTTCCATGTTTCGACTAAGCTCTTTTGCATATATCATTGACTGTAAAAATCAAGAGTATTATTACAATCAAAAAACAATTCTTATGATCAATAAGTAAGCAATTACAGAAAAAGTTTTAACATTACATTTTTGGATGCCTCAGAAAGGATTGCTAATTTTTTCTGCACATCTTCTTCGAAAGTTTGATGAGGGAAGACTTCTGAAACAAGCCCAAGTTCTTTTGCTTCAGTAGCAGTAAACTTTTTACTCAATAATAAGATTTCATTTGCCTGAAAGGAAAATCAAAGTTTATAATAAGTAAATAGAGAGTGATAATTTAATTTAGGAACAAAATTATTTAAACTTAAAAAGCAAACTTTTAGAAATTAATATTTTTTATTTAGTATATTAAAAAAAAAAAAATTTTAAGAGAAATTAATTTAATGTCATTTTATTTCTATGATGAAAAAAATTAAATCAAATTGTTAAAACATGCAAACAAATTTAATAAATCCATTTTAGAAATTTTATAGCACAAAAAAAAAAAAAAACGATAAAATATACATAAAATGCTTATTAAAAAGGCATACAAACTAATTTACAGTTTATAAATCTCACAATATTCATAATCAAATATACTACACATATTCAAATTCTGTTCTCACAATATACAACATAAAAGGTAACATTCCACTTGGTAGGCTTCATGATAAATATATTCTACGTTATAATTCAAATTAGCATGGCTCATACAAAATTCATGTGCATAACTTATACACACATTGTAAAATTAAAAGGTGTTATAAAATTAACTATGTTCTCCATATCTAATGTCTATCATTTGCAAAATAGAAACAAAACAGTAAATACTAAGGACCTTATCAAATTTAAATTGAAATGAAATGAACAACAATTATTGAATGAAATTAATAACAATGATCATAAAAGTAAAAACCGAAGAAAGTTTTCTAAAATTTAAATCTCTCAATGAACTTTCTTTTATTGAAGCTAGAAAGCTACATCGCATTCAAAGGAAGACCTTTTTTCCTCTAAAGTAAAAGCTGACACTACTTCCAACTACTAAGGATGAAAGGATAAAATACAAAAGATAAAATTACAAAAATTATTTTAACAGCAAGTCATAGAAACTCAATAATTTTTTTAAAAAATTCTGTCAGGGCAAGGCTTCCATTTTCAGGAATCTCTCAAAATAATCATCAAAAATATAACAACAAATCTCACCTCCTTAAATAAAAAATAAAATAAAAAAAACTATCTTCTACAGTTATAACTCCAATTCTTCGAGTTAAAGATAAGAACTAAAAAAAAAAATGGGACTCGAAGTCATACAAGATTTTGATAACTCAGTGACAAAATTAACAGAACATGATAATCAATATTAAAAGTATCAAACAACTTTTGAAAATGTCTAAACAAAACAGGAACATTGATCAAAATCTTCTATGCATGCTCATGAATTTAAAATAATAAAAATATTTTAATTACTTGAGAACATCGTTTAACAATTTTAATTATTATTACAAGAACTTCTAAAAATCGATATAATCAAAGAATTTTAGAGAAAATAAATATAAAATAGAATGAGTTATTAATGAAACTAAATAATGCCTACAAATTCAACAAACCTTGGAATATCCCATAATTTTGGGGAAGGTGTATGAAGAACATCCTTCAGGGGTTTGTCCTAATAGGCTGAAAGGAGTGATGAAAGTAGCCTATGAAAAATAGTTTAATAATATTTTTAGCATAAAAGTAATTTGACGAATAATTAAACAAATGTTTAAGCTGCATTTTTCATAATCAACTGGCAACAGTATTTTTCTTTATAAAAATAGAAATAAATATTAATTTAAAAGCATCATAATTTGTAAGAGTAAACAATGAATTTAATTCTTCTTCTTCTAAAGCACTACAGCCAACCAGCCAAGTCGTTTCAGTCAGCTTCCCAAACAACCAGGCCCATCCTGACACTATTATTTAAGATGAGATTTATCTGGTTTCTTCTGATTGTGATTTCTAAACATGAGAATTTTCTTTATATGGGGTAAGGTTGTTAGTCCTATCCCCAACCCTCTGGTTTTTCACTCTATAGCAATTTGTTATTCAGAGCGTCAATTAGACCGGGCCCATTGTTTAAGTGGATTCCAAACCAAACATCCTTAGTACACCAGAACTCAAACCTGAAACCTGTGGTACCAAGTGCTAGTCACTCAGCCATCAGGCCTCAATATAATTACTGAAAATAATAATTGTCTGTAATTAAAATAAACTTCACAACATTTTAAAATGCTCAAAATATTTTTGAATGTTTTAGCAAGTGCTAATCACAATCACATAATAAACCTAATAATCTTAGATTGTTTTCTTAGAATAAAAAATTTAAATAAATACCTCATCTACTTTTGTAAAAAATGTATGTAATATTTAGATGCAACTTATACTACACAATACTTCTGTCATCAATTCTTTTGCATTTATCGATAATATATATAGATATTGGATGCTTAATTTTTTAAACTTAATTATTTACATTTGTTTGGATTTTTCACTTTCCTAATTGAACAAAAAATTAATGTAAAATATTTTTAGATATACTATTGAGATTAATATAATAATCAATAAAAATACTTATGATTGCTATATTAAATGATATAGAACTTTTTACTTTTTAGTTTGTAGGAAATAATATTTTTTATAATTAAGTTTATTATGGATATTTATTTATCATCTAAATTTAAGTCTAATTCAAACAATAAAATTATTAAATACACTAAAAGCATTGTTTCATAAAGCAATTATACAAAACTGACAAAAAAATTACAGTTATTACTTGCCATAATTACATTTACAAAGCTTTCAATGCTATCCATCACCACCCAGAATAACAATATTACCTTTAATTTTAATACAATAAAATGAAAAGAAGATAATAAAATAAAATAAATGAAATAAGCATCTCATTAAATGCATATTATTCATTTCATTTGAATTTAACAGTGGCTATAGTAAGAACTATATTTTAAAAATCTATGATAAAGGGACTATATTTCATAAAAAATATGAATAATCACAGTTTGGTAACTATTCTGCTATTTACATCAATATGCAGATTTTTGGTAAAAAAAAAAAAAAAAAAAAAAAAAAAAAGACTAACAGAAAATTTAATATAGCAATATACTACAAAAAACCAAAGAGGGAAATCATAATTGAAAACTATACTAACTGGGGAAATGTAAATCAGCAATAAAAGAATGCATATCTACGAAAAGAGGTCGATAGTTATTTTTTTTTTTGATAAAATAAAAACTTAAAAAAAAAAAAAATATAAAAAAAAAAAGAGCCAGGAGGTTCATTGCCAACTGAACTTTGTAAGGGGCGCTCTTGCAGTGCGTAGGAAGAACATGGTTACAGGTTGAAACATGGTAGGTGGAACCACGGTTACATCATTTCATTTTTGGAAATTATATAAAGGGATAATTATATAAAAAGAAATGTGATAATTACTTTATCAGAAGCATATACAACATCACATAGTCCAAGAAGAGTTGCTGGTATCCCAACAGCAGGACCATTTACAGCAGCCACTAATATTTTTGGAAAATCAATAAATGCTGCAACAAATTCCCTGAAATCAAAAATACATCAATCAATCATAATTAAAAATCAATACTTAAAATTTATATTTATTATAAAATTTGAAATGCAACATTTTTATGATTTTTTTTTAAATAGAACAAACGAAATAGATATCTTTAATTCATTTTTTTTTTTTTTTTTTGTAAGATGGATTTTAATAAGATATTTTTAGGGTTTTGTAATGATCAAAGATTTGCACAACAAAGCAAATTTAATAATTTTAGTTACATTGACAAATATGATGCTCAATTGTCACAAAACCATTAGTAACTAAGACAAAACCATATAGAATTTGTGCACAGCAACAAATATTACACCCAGATTCTTATACTGTTATTTTATTTTAAAATTTTCTGAACTTTATTTCTTTCTTTTAATTAAAAAAAAAAAAAAAAAAAGTTATGTTTCCTTCATTTTTTTTTTTAAAGGGTATTTTTCTGTGACAAGTTCTTTTTTATTTTAATTTTATTTTACTTTTAACATTTAAAAAAATTTTAATCTGAAATTCTTTTTTTCATTGCATTTTCTTAAATAAATTTCTTAATTTTCAATTTTTCCAATGGTCTCCTTTTGTAACCTAACTCAGATTTCATTGTTTTTAAATTAAGGCATATTTTATAATACAGAAATGAAATTTGTAAATATTTAGTTATTACAAATGAAGCAATTAGTTATACATTTATTTCTTTATTGCATATTACAATTAGCAAAAAATGTATGTAAAAGTTAAATACAAATTATACTAAACAATATTTTTTACAATTTTTTTAGATTAATTGAATAATTTGTTAATTTTTGTATCTAAATGGTTTACATTTGCTTGGATTTTCCTTTCCAAACTGAACTACAAATTAATGCAAAATATCTTTAGATATATTATTGAGATTAATATAATAACCAATAATTATTATTGCTATATTAATAATATGATTAATTTTAAAATATAAAGGGAATTCATAAAACTAGCAGTAAATATATGATTCTACCTGAGGAGTTCACCTGCATTTTTAGCAGCTACAGAAATATCCCCCTTGAACTCCCATAAAATTGCTGAGATCATTTCCACTGCTATAGTAATCTCCTATACCTTTAAAATTAGCACCAAAAATAGTCTACTTCAAATATTTCTTAATGTGAGATAGAAATACAATAATAAATTAATTAAAAAACTTTTTTTATTATTAAAGTTAATCTATAAGATCAATATGACCAAAATTATAATTATATAATTAAAATGGTTTAATGTACAAGTATATGAAATATAAAAAAGAAAATTAATTTTTTTTTAAATTTGTAACTGGATTTATTCAAATAAATATTTTAAGGGAAAAAAGAAAGTTAGTATACATTTTTTTAGATGTTTAAAATTTTTTAAACACCTGATTATAAATATTAAAATACATAAACTCTTTTAAAAAAATTTTATTCATACGATCCCCTTTCAAGTTAAATTTTCTCTTATTATAACTTTATAATTAATTTCAGGAAATCATAGCTTTTACAAAATTTAATTTAGAACATATAGATATTTTTTTAAATAATAAAGTGGTTAAGAAAAAAAAATTGTATATTTCATATTTTTATGTTACATAATGCAGAAATAAAATTATGAAATATAATTAATCTTACAACAATTCATTATTGGAACCAAGTATGGCGTATTATGATTTGATACATTTCTACTTCTTAAAATTCAATAAATTATTATGTATGCATTAATAACATGGATGTAGAGCTAATTATTAGAAAAAAATAACAAGAAATTACATAAATATTTCTAGATTATAAAAACAATTAGAAAAATGAAATTTCAAATTAAAAAAGCAGAGTATTTAATGATATAAAAATATTTTACCCGTTAATAATGTTACTGCAGCTTCACTGTTACTAGCCTCTTTAAGGGCTGCTACAATATCTTTGTACATCTGAGAAATCAGAAAAGTAGTCAAAAGTTTAAGTTTATATGATACTGGCATGAGTAATAAAATTAGAATTAAAGAATAGTTATTAGAATTTATTAGTTATTAAAGAATTGTATTTAAAATTATTTTACTTTAAGCAATTTAAATCTATTTATCAATATAAACTTTTTATCCATATTAAATTTAAATTATTAAAATAAAATAATAATTTAAGAAACCTAGTTAATTTAAGCATCTTAAATTAACAAAAAGAATGCTTAAAATTAAATTTGTATCAACAAAAACTCAAGTAAGAAAAACTTGAATGTTTCACTTTAAAAAATGACACTTTTGATTTATTCATAGAATAAAAAAAGATAAATTTCAAACAAACACTTAGATATGTGCCTAATTAATAACAATAATACACATTAGTATAACTTGAATGCGGGTACCCTGCACCCAGGGATTATATCAAGGGTCTGGCCCTCCAGGTGCCCTTGGGCATAAGGCTAGCAACCCTACCCTGTAAAAATACCCTTTGTTATGAAGTCTAAAGAAGTTAATATTGGACTGCCTTTAGAAAGATGGATCGAAAGCAATTAATGGACATGAGATTTGGTTTTTGAAATATTTGCAATTTCTATTAGAGTAAAACTCTGCAAATGCCGATTGAATGGATGGACTCAGATAGATTGGACTTATTGGCAATGCAGGAAATGAGATAGACTGGCAGAGAGTTTTGGAAAAGAGTGCACTTTTTAATAGCTGTAATAAAACGGAAAAAAGCAGGGGAAAAAATTGGTTATTTGGTTATGGACTTTTGGGCCATTTTGCATAGGTTATATCTCCTATGTTAAATTTTGTTAATTATTTTAAAAAAACAACTGAGGAAAAAGATAATGATGAGAAAAATTCTTTTTAAGATGGGATTCTTACCGTCTTGACATGATGTAAATATATTAGGGATAATTTTAATGCCAAAGTTAGTGGTAAGGAAGAATTTTGATTGGTGATAGAAAATACAATTTTAATGTCGAAACAAATGATAATGGTAACAGATTTATGAATTTTGCTGAGATTCTCATGATATGGTAACTGGGAGCACAATGCCACACCATAAGAATATTCACAAAATAACCTGGAAATTACTTGACTGATCTTTAACAACCAAATCAATCATGTGTTGATTGAGCCTAGACATTTTTTGAACTTCATGGATGTAAGAACTTACAGAGGAGCAAAATAGATTCTGATCACTATCTAGTAATCGGTAAATTTAGGGAATAGAAGGCAAAAAAGGATCTGTCCTGTAAAGTTTAACTGTAGGAATTTGAAAGATCCTAAAATTCATGAAGAAAGATGACAACAAATATAATAAATATTGAATTATAATAAATGAAAGCCCTTTTCTTATTTGAATATAATTTTCAGAATGCAAATGTCAATATTATATGAATCAATTAACTAAAAATTTAATATTTGGAAAAAAGATTAATGTCTTTCCTGGAATAAAAATACTTTTTAACGCTTTTTTAAAATCAAATTAAAACTCTTACTTGCGTCGTAATGGCATTTTTCTTATTTGGGCGATTGAATGTTATTTTTATCAAGTCTTTTCCTGGAGTATAAAAGGAGTCCTTCATACTTGCTTGGGGCTGTAGATAATTCATTCATATCCTGTGATTGCTCAGCACTGTAAAGCTTGTCAACTAAGGAAGCATATTGTTTTCTAGCATCATCCTCAAAATCAAAAAAAAAAAAAAAAAAAAAAAAAAAAACAATAATAAATAAATTATATGTGTGTATATGTATATGTGTGTTTATGTGTAAATGCTTTAATTTTTGCAAAAAATAAGACATAACATTTATTTGCCAAATTAATCACTGGTTGATTTTTTAATGTGGCAAAAACAATTACATTTTTTAAATTCATAAGTTTATTCTTCTTTTTCTTTTCTTTACTGATAAAAGCATTTGACTTGAATCTAATTACACTTAATATGATAAATTAATATCTGTCACATTAAGTCCACAAGTCAGAATATATCTTAGACATCTAATTTTCTAAGGGTAAATGCTATAGAGTAATAATAAATTAAAAGGGCTCTCATATTTATAAGAAAATCTAGAGATTCACATGAACATCTAAAGATCCATAGAACATCTAGAGGCCCACATGAATGTTGGTAGCTAACATGAACATTCTGTTCATAATGTTGAATATCTTATAAAAAATAAAACTAAAAAAAGAGATATAAATAAAAATTTTATTGAAAATAATTTTTAGAAAAAAAATTTTATAATAATTTTTTTTTCCCATGAATTCCTTTTTCCTTGCATTTTATTTACAACTTTTTGTTTGTATGAAATAAAAAAAAAAATGCCCCAAAAATAATATAATTAAATATTTTAAATTTCATCATCATCTGCAACGAAAATTTCTGTATAAAATCTACTATTCATTTTATAATTTACACCATTAAGATCAATTCACGATCATAATTTATGATTAATATTGCAGTGTAATTTTCTAAATTTAACAATATTTCATTATCAAAGAATAATTTATGATTAATAAATTGTTCTAATAAGTATTTTTTCTATTGCAGGAGCATTGTATATTTGATAAATTATTTATACTAATATATAACATTAATATTATTATATAATGTATTAAGCATAATTCTCTTAAAACAAAATATTGAAAAAATTTCATTTATTGATATAACTATATAGCCAACAAATAACTAACTTATACAGCTAAGATAACTATATAGGCAATAAATTTTTATCCTTTTTTTTCCCCCTCTAAAGAATAATAGACAGTGTAGAGATATGGAAATTCTTGTTGGTATGAATGAATCTTTTGATATGGATCCTTTAAAAATTTTTTTTTAATAGTTTGAATCATTAAAATGAATTTAATCGCCCATCATTATAGCATATACCAATAAATGCTGCCTGTCATATTTTGTCTACTTTTGAAAAAAGTATGCCTACTTTTCATCATGAACAACTGTTTCATTTCTTAATGTTTAGAAAGCTGTTGATCTTCCTCTATTATTTTTTCCCCTGGCAAAAGAATTTTAAATGACAGTTTTATAAAAATAATTTTTATGAAACTTTAATAATAAAAAAAAATTTCACAAACTGCACACAGAAGACTATAATCAGTACCATAAAAAACAAAACTTTTTTTTTTTTTTTTTACTATTTAATCCATAGATTATGGACAGAAAATTTTTATATTTGATAAAATAGAAAAATTCAAATAACACAAATTTAAAAAACATGGAATTAATAGGAAAAAAGGTCTATTAGACATGAAATATTCAATCAGATGAAATTTATTTACTTGTGACATTGTCCCAAGAGTATTCCAAGCTTCCCATTTAGCTTTACCAACCATATCAAATAAGGATGGCTTTGATTGTTTACATGTTCCTTCTGTTGCCTACAAGAAAAATTTTTATTATGTATTACATGAAATATATATGCAGGTAGTATTCTAATAATAACACTTCAATTTAAAGATTTCATTCTTTTTTAACCCAATAAGGTATACTTCATATAATTTTTTATATAGAAAACAATCCTGGTAAATAATAATAGAAAAATTCAGTTCTTAATAAATATTTTGCATATGTTAGCATGAACTAGTATATTTATGTGTTTTATGCATTTGAAAAGCATAATGCTTAATATTTTGGGATAAATAAACAATTTTCTTTTTAACTTTCTGAAAACACATATTTATTCAAAAGACTATTTAAATTAAACTATTTACTTATAATGCATTTAGTTTTGATATGATATACAGTTAATTAGACTCTTAATAATTAGATTACAATTGCAAAATTATAAAATATTTAAGAAATGGTTAAATATTTAAAAAACTGTTAGGTAATTAATGAATTATATGTAGTAAAAAAATTTAAAATAAAGGAATATAATAGTTTAATACACATATGAATACATTTTTTAATAAGAACTTTTTTGGAGGGGGGGACCTTATATTTACGATATTAATTTATCAAAAATATACAATTAATAAATATTTATCCTTAAATTTAATTCATAGATATAAAAAACAGTATAAAATTACCCTTTGGGTCAATGTTTAATTCAAAATAACTTACAAAGGAGGACATGAATTGTCTGACACTGATTTAATTGAAAATTTATACTACAGGTAGGTAAGTCTAAGGCTTATCGAGTCTGTTAATCAGAAAATGAATAGTGGTCACCTCTTAATAATTTTTGATAAATTAATTTGAATAATTTACTGCAATCTAGTCTAAAAGTTGAGTATTCAAACCTATATCGCTCTATTTTAAACTGATTTTTCAATTTTTTTTTTTTTTTATTACGTTTATTATAAGTAATACAACAAAATAAATAAGTATTTTCTAATAAAAATACCACATACCCACATTAAAAATAGATAGAAGTGAGATTATAGAAAAAAAAATGTACTTAACTTTTAAAATATTACTTTTTTTATTGTTGTTGAATGTTAAACTTCTAAATGAGTGCATTTTTTGGAAAATTGTTATGTCTAAGTGAAAATAAATATAAAAATTGACATTATAGAAAAAAAAATACAGTTTATATTCATTATTTCATTTATTTTTTTTAAATTTGATCAGTCAATTATACAATAGCATATTTAATTGTATTATGAAGTGTTATAAAGCAGAAAAAGTATTACAACAACCAAATTGATATCCAAAGTAAAAGCAAATCAATATTTTGATCACATCTAGAACACTTGATGAATAATAAGTTAACATATTAACAGAGATTATTGAGAACATCAATTGGGAAATAAGCAATTTTCATAAATGTGAATAAAGTTTACTTTCTTCTTATTTTCATTGATGATACAGGCTCATTTATTTATAAAAGTTTTTCTTAATTTTTGTCTTTCTTCCTATTCCAGTTTTCAAACCTTTTGTCTGTCAATTCTACAAGATTAAATTAATTGAATTTTTGTACTTATTCAAAATAAATTTTTCTTTTCTGGTAGAAGGCAGATAAGTGTTTTATTTGGACTCCTGTGATGAATATTTCTCCAGAAATTATTAAATATTTGAAAAAAAAATTAGGCAACAATAAAAGATTATTGCTTAATAAGGTTTTTCACAACATAAAATAAAATAAAATATTTTCCTTTTAAAAGTATGTTGCTAATTAAATAACTTATAATAAGTAAATGTAAGAAATAAAAATGAAAAACATAGAAAACACTATGCAGGGAACTTGCAACTTTAACAACTACACCATCAAATTACTTTGCAGAATAGCGCTATATCTAAAATTACTTTGCAGAATAGCGCTATATCTAAAATTTTTGCAAATAGCGCTTATCTATATAAATGCTTTTAAATTTTTCAAAAATTATTGAGAAGTGGGTAGCACTACTTTGATAGTTAATATCCTAGTCATAACCTACTCTTAGTAAAATATTTCTATCAAATCAGTAACAGACAGTTTAAAACTTCTCCATGTTAATAAAACGAAATTTGATTTCACTTCAATTACATATTATGATTTCAAACATGCAACAAAATAAAATATCAAATCTAATACATCTATCCTTAAATGGCATAAAAATTACCAATATTTATATTCATTTTATTGTTTCTTTTACCTGCTTAAACAATGCATATAAATTCAATTTCACATCATTTCCTGGTTCTTGTTTCAAAAGTTTCACTTTTTTACAAGCATCTTCAAAATTAGTTGCTTGAGAACTCATGATTCTTGTTGGAGCAAAAAATAATGGAGATTTATTTGAAGAAGCAAACAATCTATAGAATAGAAAGAGAACAGGATAATATAAACAATTTCATTCCAGATGTGTAACTTGACAGAGTATAAATAATTATTGTTCAGAGATGATAAATGCTATTTAGGAAATTTAAACGAAAAATACAATGCTCGTTTATAAAATTTAAAAAATTGTTTTGTCTATTTATAAATCAAAATTCTATAAAAGGATTCTCTGAACTTTTAATCTTATTTATGAAAATAAAAACTTATTTTATAAATAAAGTCATCATTCATTTAAAACATTGTTTGAATCATATTTTCAAAATGAAATACTAAAAAATCAGGGGAAGGGCGCAGTAGCTATATAAAAGATTATCCCATGTTTAATTGTATATTTTTTAATTAGTTAAAATAAAAATATTTTATTTATACTTAATACATTTGATGTGTTAATGTATATCTACATAATAGATTGATCTATTTAGATTTCTTTTGAACACTTTTAAATGAAATAAAAGCTAAAACATTATGTTGATACATTTTTTATAGAAAAAAAAAAAAACAATTTATGTATATTTTGAATAATTATGCTTAATTTTAAAGGCTGTATATTAAACAGCATGTTGCTTTAAAAAATGGAATTCACAATGATAAACTTTTATTAATTCTTTTGAATGAAATTAATGGATTATGCAGTTTAGGGTTCTAACTTTACTAAGTCTTTTTTCTGCACCAAATAGGAATCAATAAAGGGTGATAATAGTTTCATCTCAGCATTTTTCTAGTAACCTATTTTTTTAAGATTGACATCACTGTTCATTTGTTCGTTTTTTTTTTTTTTTTTTTTTTTTAATTTTAGTTGATCGTGTTTAATTATTGTAAATGTTCACATTTATTTATCATATCTGTTCATCATTTCAGGTTTCCTTAATTCATTAACCTTATTTTTTCATAATTGATATCTTTTTTTTTTTTCTCTTCTTGTGCTTATCTAGAGTCTTGTTGAAACTCTTACTTTTGTGTTGTCTAATGGATTATTATGTGTGTTAACATCATTCCATGACCGAAGTTTCTTAACTAAAATTTTTTAAATAAAAATTATGCGGTACTTATGTATTAATGGGCGGTTTTTAAGTGTCACCAATCTTTATTATTTGGAATAAAAATATTTTGAAAACGTTTTGATTTTAAATGAAGTGTTTATATATATTTTATTATTTGGAACAAAAATTTTAAGTGTAGATTGGCACCAAATCTGTAGCTGCGGTTGGCGCGTGTGCTCTTTTATTGCCGCAACTGTCGCCAAGGTACCGTTAATACGTAAGTACCAATTATGCTAATCTCTACATTTTTTTATTCATTTGATATGGCTCTACTAGGATATTAATGGATTTCCATCCATTAATATCCTAGTGGGATGGTGTGCATTAACTATTAGTCGGCAGAGTGGATAAAAGGTCATTTGAATTTATTTTTGAATTGGATGCGAATGTTTGACTATGATGTTAGCAAAAGGAAAACACGGAGAGCACCATTTATAAGCATGGTGATCCAGCGCTATACAAGAGTGAAGGCTAGTATCAAAGCCCACACCAAACTTCAATGACTCAGGACAGAGCTTGTAAAAACTAAGATGATATTGATTATATAATCTGTTTATTGGAAAAAGCAATAACAGTTTAAAAAAATATTATATATAATTAAATTTTAGAAGGTTTTTTTTCTTTAACATTTTGCCACAGTAAACAGCATATAAAATACTTGTGGCAATTAAATGTAAACTGTAACCACAGTGGCCATTTTATATCTTTAGGAAGGGACTTGGAGAAAACCACAAAAACAGGATGGAGTTAAAAAATTGCCAAAAATTAAGCAATTTTTTTTTTCAATAAAAAGAGCATTTAAAATAAATTGCTAATGATATAAAAGATTTAAATATAAAAATGGATTTTTAAAATAAATACTTTTATGTAAAATATATTATTTTATTCATTATTTATTTATAAAAATATATTTGAAAATTATTTGAATAAATTAATAAATACTCTGTCTATTAAAAATTAAAACAGCTTATTACTCTATAATAAAAAGTTCAGTAATTAAATAGTGTGCTACATAAACAGTACGAAGGATTTATTTTGTTATTCAGATAAACTAAAAAAACATTTATAAAAACTAAATAAAAATCATTAATAAAAAATTATGTTTTGTATTTTATAACACATCCACATAATATAATAATTATTTTATATTATAGATGAAAAATAGATTTCGGATACTAAAATAAAAATATTCACACATATAGAAAAGATCTCACAAATAATTCTAGTCTTTAAATTTCCTTATAGCTAATGATGAATTGGGTGTAACACTTATAATGAAAATAACAATCATGATTGTTTGATTTAGTTATTTTATTATAATTTTCCTGAATTTTAATAAACAATAATATTTAAAACAATTAAAATCTTTTACAATGCTACAAAATATGTTATTAGAATTTCATTATAAATATTTATACATTTTTGTACTTCATTATTATGTGAACATTAAAATTCAAAAACAAGAGCAATGTGAAATCTACAAAGAAATAAGCAAATTAAAAACAATATTAGAAAAATTATAAATATTTTATTTCATGCATGCATCATTTAAGATATTACTGAAATTTATACATGCACATCTAAATTCAGTTATAAAAATTATCCTACATAAAAAAAAAAAGAAATCTATTAATTTATTAAAAAATAAAATAAAAAGTATAATTGAAAATATGTAAAAAATAAAAATAGTTACAAAAGGAAAATTAGATTATATATGAAACAGGAAGTAGAAACTTATATTTTATAGAAAGATTAAACTGCTTAAAAAAGAAAAAAAAGTAAAAAACAAAAAATTAAATAAAATAACAATCAGTATCTGTTTGCATTTGAAGATAACAAAAAAAAAAAATTAAACACTTTTATTATAAATTATAATTAAATACAACTGATGTATGATACAGTAATTGTTTATTAAAATATTTTTTATCAAATAAAAATACTTCGGATATATTTTGGAAATAGTTACAATTTATTTATACGATAATTGTTTAAAAAAAATGTTTACCAAATAAAAATACCTTGGATATATTTTAGAAACAGCTACAATATATTTGCGGATTAACATAAGGTGGCTTTAATAAATTTTACCAAGAAATAAAATGCACAAAATGTAAGCAGAACGAGGAAAATATCTTCCCCTAATCAAAACTACAGATAAGTTTTTAATCGGCCGTCAGTTCAAAAACCAGCCAAATGAACATTTTTTTTTTTTTTTTTGCACCTATATATCGTGCTTACTCAATAGGGAGTGTTCTGCTTATATGTATAATGGATCTTCAAACACAATATATTATTATTATAAATATTTCTATAAATTAAAATAAGTTTTCATAGATGTTTTAAATACTTGAACTTTAAAAAAAATACTTTCTAATATGTTATATATTCTATTGTCATACCAAAGCTTTCGATTTCTTTTTTTTAAGTACTGTCACTAAATGTTGATTTGACTGTAAGATTGATGCTTGGCTATTGGCTGGCCAAAGTGACGTACACACAGCTGACAGATTGTAAATAAACAGTTAATGAAATATAGTAGTTTCATACTTGTTCTTTTATTCGCTTAATATTTGGATAAATTGAGATAAAGCAGCGATCTTAAATTTGAAAGCACCTCATTAAATTGTATTGTATTTTATTTAAATAAAATTATGTCGGTAAGTTCTGTTCCGGATTTAAATATGGAAATTAATTCTATTGAAGATGCAAAACGAGCATGTCAGCATTATTCTGCTAGAGAGGTAGTTATTTTTGTACAAAAATTATAATTTAAAATGTATACACATTCAAACTCTTAGCTTATTATTGTTCTAAGTAGCTTTTTAATGATTAGATTTTTAATTGAAAATATTAATGAATTTTTCTATATTAAAGTGCATTTCTATTTGAGAGGGGAACAAAAAAAAAGGCTTGTTTTGATTGTCTAATATAATTTAACTTTAATTGATTAAAATTCTTTGCATAAATTATAACTATCAAGTTCTTACAAGAAAATAAACTTTAATATTATGGAAATTTATTTTTTTTTTTTTTTTTTTTACTAATCAACTAGTTATAATATAACTAAAAAATCGTCATAATATAAAACAATATAAATCAAAAATAGTGAATAATTTTTAAATCATCACAAATAATTTTGTAGACTTTGCATTTACAATATAATTTTATACTTTTCATCAATAGCTTTTTTTGCATCTAAATATCACACTAATTCTTCAGAAATTTCCTTTTTATCATAGTTTCTAATAATCAGTTAATTATTGATAAGTTAAATTTCATTTTTAGTCATAACATGTAATGTAATCATGTTTATAACTTCTTGGTATATTTTTAATTGTAGATCATTTTTTAATTAACATTAAAAATAATTATTACTTTAAGCATTTATTAACTCTCGATTTTTGTTGCTTTTAAAACATTTCTTGTAAATATTTCCCAAATTAGTGTTACTTATTTTCATATGTTTTTCTTATATTTTTTACAGCAAGAACTAAATAATGAGTTAAAAACTTTCATTGAGAAACATGATCGACAGGATGACAAAGTGCTCTCTTTACTGAAAATGATGTGAGCATTATATTTTTCTTCCATAAGGAATTCTTTCTAGAGTTCAAAGAATGTCAAATATTTTTTTAATTTAGTATTTCCTTATTATAACAATTTTGTTAAATTATACTGACAATATTTTTAATGTGTTAAACCTATTTTACATATTTTATAAATAATAAATTAGAAGTATTTTGCTAAGACTTTTGAAATAAAGAAATTCTTATGTTTCTTCTTACATATTGCAGGCCGCAGTTACAATTAGCTCATACAGATGCTCAGCAACTATCTCAAATGATAAGTTTCACATCTGCCCTAGCAGAAAATATTAGTAGCAAAGTTAAACAACTTGATATTACTAGAGTAAGTGTTAAAAAAATGTACAGTTTAATTTTAGTGCATTTTTTCATCAGTATAATTTTTATATTCTTTATAAATAAATGCTAAAAGCAAATATTTCATAAAAATTCTAAAATCTAGATTAATAAAAATTAAAGAATTTCCGTCAATTACAATCTCCATATAATTTTTTTCACTGTTTAAGGTTGCTGTATTATTTTTTAACAGAAAATGATGAAATAACAAATAATTCAATAAAATTATGGATGTTATTTGTATGTGATCTAAAGAAATAATAAAACATAAAAATATGAAGAATCCAGGTTTAGCCATCATAGTTTGAAATCACTTTGATCATAACTTTTAATGATCCAACCAAAATTCCATAAAAATGTTGAGTTTATATATACATTAAGATTTTTAAAAAATTAAAATTAAAAAAAAAAAACTAAAAGTTAAAATATTTTAGCAAACATAAACTTAAAAGCAAATATATTTTTAAAAAATATGATAATTTAAATATTAATTGGCTCTATTGATACATCTTGGGAATGTAATAATAAAAATTAAAGCAAGAAGTAAATGTAATGGTGTGAAGTGTTGTAATGGTTTTAATGGTTTTCATGTTTTTATAAAAATTAATAAATGTGTATAAAATTAAAAATTTTAATATTTAATTTAATAACATTAGAATATTTTCAATATTGTTACAAAATAAAATTAATTATTATCTAAAGAATTATGTTGAAGGAAATTTTTGAAAAATAATATAAAAATAAACTTGTTAAAATTTGTATTTATAGCTAAAAGATTGCATGTTCTGATGCTAATTATCATCATTAATCATTTTACTTTTATTTTAAGTTAATGATTTTTCTATTGTTATTAAATGTTTCTCTTTCATATCAATTTAATTTTAAAGATAGATTATAGATTTAAAATAAGTTGTTTGACTTATTTTAAATTTATGCTTGCTATTCGCTATTGAATAGTATAATAGAAACACAAAATTGTTTTGGTGGTAAAATTTGCATAAGTGTATCATGATAAAAAAATATATTATTCAAAGCAATATTAATATAGTAAGAGTGAAAGAATTGATGTATTTTATAAACAATAAATTCTTTGAACTGAAGAATTTATTGTTGAAAATCTATGAATAATAATATCATGCTGCAAATAATTATTTTATTTATTGATTTTTTTTTTTTTTTTTTAACTATTAAGCTAAATTATTTAAACTGAAATTTTTTTTGTAGAGCAGAGTCTTAGAATGCATGCAAAGAGTTGAAGATATCCTTGATTTGAAGTTCTGTACTGATGGTGTTCAAACCGCTCTTCAAAATGAAGATTATGAACAGGTAACACTTTTCATGTGGTTGTAAAAAAAAAAAAAAAAAAAAAAATAAAGGATTAAAAGCTTAATTCAATTAATGTGAATTATGAAAAAAATATTTCAAAATGCAAAGCATACAAATGGAATAATCAGTATTAAAGTGATGAGAAAAATCATTATTGGACTTTAAATAAATATATTTTAACATCTTGGATTTATTAAATTATTTAATTGAATTAATTATTATTTTGATATTTTTTTAACTAATTCTGAAAAAATCTTATTATATATATACAATAAAAAAATCAATTTTTAATTTTAATTGGGGGGTTTTTTTCCTCCATTCATTGTTATATTTTCATATTTCTATTGTTTTTATTTTTAAAATTTTTGTTCAATTTTTGATTTTTTAAATTTTTGTTTTAAAATTGATTTGATAAAATAATAAAAATATATATTATGTATATTTTATATGACATTATTTATGTATTTATACATATATAGTATGTATTTATATATTATTTATATGTGAGATACATGGCATCTATTATATATATATTTGAATTGAAAAAAAAAAAAAAAATGAATTTAAGTTGTAAAAATGTTTATATATTGGATTGTTGACCAAATTGTGTATTTTCATATAAATTATAAGTAATTTCATAAATTATTTCAGGCTGCTGCTCATATACATCGTTTCTTAAGTTTGGATAAATCTGTTCTAAAAAAATTAACTGCTGACAGCAATGAAGGTAAAAAAAAAAAAAAAAAAAAAAACTTATCTTTCTCATTGTTCTGTTGATTTTTACTATAATGCAAATTTTTTTTTATTTCAATTAATATAAATTATAATATGACCATGTAGAGAATGATCACTTTCGTGTAGAATTAATTTCTGAAATTAATAAACTCTTATTTGATTTATATGCATTGTTAAGCATTTTACATGAAATAAACAAATATATCAGAGAAATAAACCATTTAAATTATTTTAAAAAAGAAATAAAATAAAGGTGTATACTAATAAAATTAAATTACTTTTTAAAAGTATATGCAGTTTATGTAAATTTATTAGTTTATAACAAAAATATTTGAATTGAATATATATTTAGGGTTTCCAGTTTGGAAAATAGATCTAAAAATTAAATGCACATCACAAAACTAAATAATAAATCATAAAATTAATATTATTTTTTTTATTTATGCATTCTTAAAGATATTTAAAATCTTTTGCACTTTTATCATATTACTTGACTCCTGAAGAAAAATACTTTGTTCTCATTAAGTGGTAAACCACATAATTTTTGAATAAAATACCACAATAATTTTTGAAGAAAATTTTATATGATTGGACTTTTTAAGATTTGTAGAGTAAATTTTTTAAATATAAATATTCCAAGTAGCATTTTTAATGTAATATTTCCTTTACAAACAGGCAGCAGCCTAGATGAAGCTTTTGAAAAACTGCATGAAGCAGAAACTCAATTGAAGGCTATTGTGATGAGAAAGTTTGATGAAGCAGTGAGAGATGAAGATGTTGCATCAGTGGAGAGGTTCTTCAAAATATTTCCTCTCCTGAATCAACATAATGAAGGTCTCAAAAAATTTTCAACCTATTTGTGTTCTCAAGTAAGTTTAATAATTGTGTTTTTTTTTTTTAAATTTGTATAATCATTAATTGAGAATAAAATTTTACTTATTAGGTAAAATATACAGTTTTTTTTTTAATATAAAATTATATTATGTTATTAGACCATGCAATGCTTCATTATTGCTAAATCTTGAATTATATTATTACTTAAATTATTCTATATTAAGGTTTCAAAATTATTTAAATGACATTCTGCATAATAATTTTTGTATATTGGTATTCCATATGCATATTTATAATATTTTATTATACATTGCGTTTCTGCTTTTTTGTTCATACTAATAACTATTTTTTAAAATATCGATATAGATTTTTTTTTTTAATTTTTAATTTACAATTAATGTTAGTTGTTAATTATATATTTATCTAAAAATTTTTCCCGACTAAGATTGCTGATAAATCTCAAAAGAACTTAAAGTCAGCTCAAAGTGTGTCACCTTCCGACAAAAGATGGACAGTAAAATATGCCGACATAGCTACTCTCTTATTTGAAGGCATTGCAAGGATAATTGAAATTCATCAACCTCTTGTAGAAACATACTATGGTAAATTCTTTTTAACAGATAATTTTTATCTCCTATGAACTTTTTCTGAACTAATTTTAATACCAAATAATATTTTTAACCAAAATAATAGGAAGTTTGAAATTCAATCGAAATTCTGTGTTTGATATTTACTTCTGTAAGACTATCCAGAAACTAAATAATGCTAAAGAATTTTCTGTGAATTTATCTTATTACGGTCAGCAGAGATTAGAAGTATTATTAAAGTAGACATCCAATTATGGAACCATTTTACAAAATTAATATCTTTTGATAACATTAAAATATTATCAGTAGCATTTTTAAATTTATAAATCTCATTAAATTTAAGTATAAATTTTATATATAAAACAAATAATTACTAAGGGATAAAAAGATCAGAGGATTAAGATATATGCATGAATGAGTTAGAAGATCTTGTTGATTGAATATTTGTTCCAAATATGTTGCACAAAAAAAAACTAAACAAAAAGCCTAGTAAATTTCGGTATCTTTATCAAAATAATGTATATTTTATTCAAAATCATTTTTTTATATTATACTTGTGAAAATGTCACTTGATAATATGTATTTTCAAATCAAATAAAATTGTTTCCTTATTTTTAATTGTGATTAAACATAAAGAATAACATTATTATCATTTCAGATATTTTACTGCCAGAGGACAATATATTCTATAATTAAACCATTTCTGTTTTTTCTGCTTTAATATGTAAGAAATTCTTTTTAAGCTCTGTTTTTTAGTTTTTGTCTTTTGGAACTTTCTCTGTTGTTTTATTTCAAAGGGTTTACTTATTTTTTAATACCTCTTATATCATTGACCATTTTCAAGTCAAAGTATGTATTTAAAAATAATTTGTGTGAAAGTTTAGTTCTCTTTCTCAAGCAATTTTTAAATATAATTAATTTTTTAATTTAAGTAGATGAACCTTTATCTCTATTATACAATTAGGTCCTGGAAGATTATTTTCTGTGATTGAAGTAATTCAGAAAGAATGTGACAGACAAATTAAACGTATTTTAGATGAATTTAAAGTTCAGAGAGAATTTTACAAAAAGGTACTTTGTCAACATTTAAATATTAAAGTATCATCTTAGTTTTCTAGTTATTTTATAAATTTAATTTATCTGTTATGATTTATAAAGGATTGAGGAATCCTTAAACCTAATTTTAAAAATAATTATAAAAAGATTTTTATCTTGTTCATATTTTTCAAATATTTGATTAAATGATTGACAGTAAATATTTTTTATGTTAATTTAATAAGATGCAAAAACTATTGTGATCTTAAACAAATAAAAATTATGGGAAAACTATGTTTTAAATTTTAATTTTCATTAGATTTTATCATTAATTTCAGTGTGCATTTTCATCAGTCTCTAATGTGGAAATAATTTTAAAAATGTTAAAATCTTCATAACATTAAAATATCATCGAAGTCACATTTCTGTTAATGGAAAAATATTATAATATTACTAAAATTAGTATATTACTGGAGTACTATTATAAAAGAATTATTTTTTATTTATTTTGTAAGTAATTTATAACCCATGTGTGATAAAGTAACATTTCATAATGCATTTCAAGAGCAACATATATTTATTATTATCTCTTCAAAATGTTAAGAATAATCATTTGACATAAAAAGATAAAACATTTGTTTTTACTAAATTATGCTTATTTGCTTTTATTTCATAATGCTTAATGACTTTTATGTTTGATAATTTTATGTTTGAATTACTAGGCATCAAGTTTGCAGCAAATGAATAGGATACCTTACAGGACTACTGACAGGTGAAACCATATTATTTATATTTATTTTTAACCTATAATAACAGTAGTCAATATTAAGGATATAATTATATTAGTTTCTTTTTTTTTTATTATTATTGCAGACTAGATCCAAAGGAATTAGATAGTCTTTTGGCTGAAATTACTATTCTAAGCACAAGATCTCAACTTTATCTCAGATTCATAAAAAGAAGAATATTGGTAGGTTAAAAATGAAATTATTATTCACGCAGCTGTTCTAAGACATATATTAAAATAACACATTGAAACCAAATATATAAGTTTATTGATGAATTTAAAGTTTCCTTCATGTTTGTTTTCACATTATAAGATAAAATTCATGTTATTGTATTTACTGCTATTAAAAATAAATATGCTACAATCTTAAAGTATACTATGTAAAAATCATTGTCATATTTTTATTAAAAAATGTTTCTCTTTATTTTCAAATTTCATATACAAATCTGTATTCTTATTGTCATGGAGATATAGTTATACATTATTCTGATAATTTATAAAAATTTAATATACATTAATATCATTGTAAGTTATTTCCTTAATTGGATGATGTGCATTGTACATATATTTTTCCTACTTTATTAAAAACCTCTTATTATGTATATTTTGTAGTATAAATATGAAATAGAATATTTAAATCCTAAGAAATTTGTTCAACAAATTAGTTTTGTAATTAACTGCATTATAAAAGGTATGTTACGATTTTTTTAAATTGATCTATTTATATTATTTTCTTAATCTTAAAGCAATAGAAGCAGTGAATTTTTGTTGTTATTTTAAGGAAAAAAATATTATGCTATCTTAGTTCTGTGAAGAAAACAATTGCCGATATGTAAATAAATTGTTTTTTTTTAATTTATTTAATTATATCTTATTTTTAACAACTATTTAATTTCCTTTTTAATTTGAGATGCCAATAATTTATAAAATAAATTTTTATGCACCTAAAAGTTTTTTTTTTATTTTATTTCTATTAAAACAATATTATGTACATTCCAAATGAAATATCTTTCAAAGAGAATCTTGAATTTGTAAATTTAGAAACAACTGCAGCAATTTTTAAATTTCATACTGTCAACTATTAGTTATTGACGATGAAAATAAAAAAAAATTTTTTTATAATTTAGTATTAATTATTTTAGGGAGATATTGAAATATCGTCCCCAGAAGAAAAGAAGAAAGCAGGTATATATTATTTCAGTTAACATTTCCTATTTATTTTTTAATGATGTTTTGAGATTCGTCTTTTGAAACTAGTATTTTATTATCATTTTAGAAGAAGTTGGACGATTGAATAAGCTTCTAAAAGAATGTGAATTAAACCGACTAATGCATGATTTGCTTGGCACATATGTTACAATGGAAGAATATTTTATGAGAGAGTCTATTCATAAGGTAAGGTTATATGTAAAATTTTAATTTAAGCGTCATTTTGCTATTAAAACTTATCCACATGAAAGGGAAATATATTAAAAGGGATTCATATTATTGTTGGAAATGTTTTGAGTGTTTCAGTTGCAGAGTACTCAAACAGGTCTAGTTGTTTATCATCTTTAATGTTTAAAAAGATAATAAAAAAAGGTCCTAAAAATTAATGAGAATTTTGAAAAATTTCTTACTAACAGTGGGTTTTTTTAAATAATTTTTTACTAAATTACTATATTATTTTCCTACTAAAACAGCAGCCTGATAACCAATTGGCTAGCTCTGTCTTTTGGTACCACAGGCTTCTGGTTCGAATCCTGGATGTGGCATATGTGTGTTAGTGGTTCGAAATTCACGTTAAGCTGTAGGTCTCTATCTAATTTGTGAAAAGTGCGCATAAAATAACCATAGAATGACAAATCAAACCAAACCTACTAAAAGTTTTTTTTATTTTTATTATAAATACAATTATATTTAGATATTTTGCTGTGAATTTGAAAATTTTAATTTAATTATTATGTATTTAATGTATATAATATCATTATTTCCCTAAAAACAAAATTTAATTTTTATTATCTACTATTTTGATTTCCTGTTCAATAAATTTATTGAGAGAAATATTAAATTTTATCTCATTTATTAATTTTCTTAGGCTGTGAGTATGGATGTAGTAGAAGACAATGCTCTAACTTCTAGCATGTTAGATGATGTATTCTTCATTGCAAAAAAATGTTTAAGGTACAGTAAAATATAATTCACTTTATTAATGATATTTTAACAATGTCATACATTTTTGTTTTATCTATATATTGATAATTATGTTAATGCTGCAAATAAACATAACATTAGCAAAAAAAAAAAAAAAAAAAAAAAAAGTGTTTTCAAACAGCAGATGTGCAAAATATAAATTATGAAAAAATTAAAGTTAATTTAAAAGTACTTTTCTAAATTATTAAGATAGTATATCCTTGTATATTATATAAATTGGGCTGTAATTTTTTTGTTAATTTTTTTTTGTATTGTAAAAATTATATATACTGCAATTTCCATCTAGGTTTACCAAGGATTATATATTAAAAAATGTGTGGATTACAAACAGCTTTGTATAATCTGCAGATTTAATTTCTCTGAAGTTTTGTTAAAAATTAATTTCTATAAAATAACTGCCAAGAAATACTAATATTTTGAGGACAAGAGAACGGAACTTCAGGGGGAAATAAAAATAAATGAATAAAAGTATAGCAATTATATTATTTACTTTATAGGTAGAATGTATTTAAATAATTTTTTTATTTTAGAAAAAGACATTCAAATTGCTTTCTGTATGATTATAAACTTATGCATGAAGGCATCTGAAACATTATCTTTGGGTATACTGAGTATACTCCATTTCAGTACTATAACAAGTGTGATATTGAAAGGAAATGAATTTTCTTAAGATTATTTCTCATACAAATGCATACTTACATATTTTTATTTGGTAAGTACAAAAATAATTGAATGGGAAGTTTTGGTAACTAATGTTGACGTAAATTTTGTAAATGGTATCATAATGATTAAAATGTTTTAAAAATAATGAGTGAACTAGTTAGATATATTTTAATGCAATAATGTATTTTGATGAAACTAATCTTTTATTAAAGAAAGAAGATATTTTTATTCATTCATAAAGAAATCCAGTGACTGATAACAAAGTTTCTTCCAGACGAGCCATTTCTAGTTCAAATGCTGACATAGTTTGTGCTATGTTGAATCATGCAACTTCCTTACTGCAGACTGATTTCTATGATATTTTAAATGATAAAGTAAAGCTTGGATTTCCCTCCAGCATATTAGATTTTAGTCAAGCTTACAGTGTGTTTCAATCTAGTTTGCAAATTCAACCATCTGACATTGACAAGTCCAAAGTTGAATTTCTGGTAATAATTTTCATTTAAAAATTTTTTGTCATATTTAAAATGAGTTGTGTTTATTGTTGAAATTATTTTATTATTGGATAATTTTATTTTTTAAATATTTATGAATATTTTGTAACTTAATACATTGTTGTTAGTTGAATAATTGTTCTTTGTTTTAACTTATTTATAAATGTTATTTTTTTATCACAATTTACTCAGAAATTAGTAAAAAAAAATTATATGTAAAATGTTATGATTTTTATTAATTTAGATATAGAGCAATGCAATCTAAATTTTTTATGTATATTTTTATTTTATTTTAAATCTCTTGTATTTCACTATATTTCTCTGTTTGTAACATTCAAATACAAATTATGATATTAATTTTTGCATTAGCAATCAAAATTTTGTAACATTAAAATTATGTTTTAATAAGTTAGAAAATTAAATAAGTCATATTTATAGATTAAAAAAGATAAAATATGAAATTAAAAATCAAAAGTTTTTAACAACCTGTATACATTTACAAATATATAAACTCACATATATTAAATAAATCAGTAACTCATATTACTGATTTATTTAATATATAAATAAATCAGTGAGTTTTAAGGATTTGCAAATTAAATGTAACTTTTAAAAGTTCTGCTTAGTTATTTAATAATTTGTTGAAATTTCCATCTTCTAATATTAAAATTTTTATGTAAGAATTATCGAATATTAGTTTAGTATTTAATTTTATTTAAATTTTAAATCATCTGTGTAAAAGTATTTAATTTATTTTCTCTCTCAAAATATTGTTAATAAATTATGTTTTTATATACTTTAATACAATTTTCTTTTTATCAGCTGATTTTTTTTTTTCAATTTGTAATTCATTTTTTACAAGAAAAATTTTCATTTTATATCATTCAAATTAATCATTAATTGTTTGCTTTTTTTATTGGCAAGGGAATTATGCATGTGTCTAATGATTTAATTATATTTTATATTTTTCTCTTCCTCTTTATTATACTTTTATTTGCAGTACTTATACTTTTACTTAAAATCATTCGATTATAAAAAAAAATAATTGTATGAAAAAGATGTTCTGTTTAAAAAAAAAAAATTATAACCAACTGCTGCTGAAATTGAAATTTTTAATTTTAGGTAACATTGAATAATGCTGAAGTTGCATGTGAATTTGTGAGAACTCTTCGTTCCAATTTAGAGGTAACATTGAAGTATTGCTGCTAAACATTGATACCTGAACTAAAATTATGAATAATTTTTTTGATATTTTGTTATTATTATTGAACTGCATGAAATGTTTTTAAAATTCTAGGAAGAAGTTCAAAAAATGTTCCCTCATGCTTCTGAACAAGATGGAGCAAAGCTTGAAGTAAGTTGCATAAAAATAAAAATAAAAATCATGGAGGGGGGATTTTAATCATTAAATTCTTTTTGCATTTATATTATATGTTGAGTATATAAAATAATTTGAATTCCTAACTTTGTAAAAAAAGATTTATTAAAACATCCATTTCTAGCTAAATATTTTTTGAAATTATTAAATTGATAATTTACGCATTAATAGTGCATTAATAGTCCATTCACATTATTCAGCATATTAATTTCTCTCACTTTACCATTTATCTGTTAGATTTCCCATATTGATTTAAACCAATAATGCATATTTTTAAGTTTATTTTACCATGTAAATTCATTTCATTTTAATGCATAATTATTAACACTAACCAATAATTATAAATGATTTTTACTCATAAACTTAATTAGTATTTTTGACTTTATCTACTTCTTCCTATGAGCTTTTTAAAATAATTTGGCATTTAGGGGACTGTCTAAATTTTAAATTTGTATTTTTGATTTTATTAAAATTATTATTATTAAAAATAATTTTTATTCTAGATAATATAATTGTTTAGATTAATTCTTAATAATAATAGTTATTATTATTACGATTTATTTGAAATATATTGAAATTTTCGTGTGATAATTTCCTTTTAACACATTTATTAGTAATTCATTATTTTATTAAACTCAAAAAACTAGATGAAAATTTTTGATTTTTTTTTTTTTTTTTTTTTTTCTTTTTACCATAAATTTATCATTAACTAATAAGTTCATCATAAATAGCATTTGCTTAATACCTCATATTTTATATTTTGATATTCATTCTAGATCCAACTCCATATGTTTACCCTACTTTTTTTTTTTATTAGTAATGTTTTATGTTAGAAAATATCCATCAGTGTTTTGATAAGTGGGGTCTTTTTTTCTGGTTACATTTTACAATTATGATATATAAATCTGTTAGGTTTATACTATATAATGTATTTTAACTTTTGTCCATACAAAAATAATTACATTTAGGAAATTAGTATTGCTATTAAAAGGGACTTTCTTAATTATTTAAAGAATTTATATTGAATGTTGCTTTCTTGCAAGAAATTGAAATGATAAATCCCTACATATATATTTAGAATTATTAGTTTTATAATTATTTAATTTAATGTCAATTTCAGAGTTGTTTATCTGAAATCACTTCAGTCAATTTTAAATTGCAACAGTTGATAAGCTATGGTCGAACACATTTGTGCTCTGCTGTGGTAAAACCACGTGTAAAGCCATGGGTAGATTCTTTTCAATCTGCTTCACACATAATTACTGATGTAAGTATTAAACAACTGATTTTCTTATGTTTTATAACCTGTTTATTACTTTATTCAAAGAAATTTGTTAATTGAGTTTTTTTAAATAAATGCTAAAAAAAAATTTAGAATTGATTTACTTGTAAAGTTTAGGTTGTATGTTATGTAATATTTTTTTAATACTAAAACAAAATTGTAGATTGCTTTCATCTAAATAATAAAATTATAATTTTATTTATTACAACTTTAAAAATTTCATTAAAAGAGGCATAAATGATGTTTATGTAAATTAAAAATTTTTGTTTTCATTCAGTATCATTTCCAAAAATTAGGTATTTTTATCACAGTTTTAGTTTTTATTATAATATCTTACATTATAATTAACTGCAGATTTCTCCGTAAAGTATTAAAAATATAGTTAGTTAATATGTATATCAATAAAATTACTGGCTTATAAATAAAAGAAAATATATTTTTAAAATATTTTCTGAAGAAAAAATATAAACAAAAGTAATCCTTATAACATTTGGATTATTTAAATATTCATGTAGGTTTTAAATTTTAATTAAGAAATAAATTTTATAATTTAATTGGTGTAACTTTGCTTTTTATTTTGAGACTTTTTTTAAATTGGCATAATATTTTTTCAGGATGAATTTGTTCAATATGAGGCAAATGATGGTGCTAGGCCATTTATTCAGAATTTTATTATAAGTACTGATGCATTTCTAAAATCTCTAAAGGTAACTGAACACATTTATTAAAATTTATTTATAATGTGTTGCTAAATGTGTTATACTTTTTTTGATAATCAAGACAAAACTAATTACTCAATATGTGTTTAAAATATTATGTTTTTGAATAATTCCTTTTTTAAATTATCATGTTAGCTTAATTTGTATTGTACATTTTAAATAATAACACCTGTTCAACAACTTGTGAAAATAGGTTATCTATTTTTTATTATATGCCTTATTAATTATTTTTCTAATTTACTCATTACTTTTTACTTCATTTATAAAAAATGCTATATGATTAAGTAATTTAATATTGTGAATTTGGATAATGTCTTGAGTTAATAAGTACAAATAAGATTTAATTTAATTTTTTTTATCTTTCAGGAAAGTTTAACAACTAGTAACTTTGATGCTATTGTTAGCCTTTTAGCTTCAGAATTGACTTCGCAGTTTGAAAAAGCTGTTATGACATGTCAATTTAATAGGGTTTGTATAAATATTGTTTAATAAATTATTAGCTGAGTTGCCCAACATTTTTACTGATATATAATGGATTATATTTATTAAATAATAAAATTACATTACTTAAAAAATAGGATTGTGATATCTTGAGGGTAGAAATAGTATGAATGCAGCATTATTTAATTTGTATAAAAAAAAATTATTTGCAATATTTGATTATGTTGTTAAAATGTAATGTTTCAGAAATTTTCATGGGTATCACAATGTTATACAGAATGTAAGTATTTCACAAAAATTACAAATATAATTCTAATCAACTTTTAAGGAAGAATCTCATTCTAGCCCAATCCATTTAAATAATTAGTGGATGTATGTTTTTTCCCAATACTGGACACTATTTATCATCATTCACCACCGCTATGGCAGAATCAGCATTATTTAGGATGCACCACACAGAAAAAAAAAAAAAACAACAGTAACCCTATGTTTTCTAAGGATAAGTAGCTTATATTTCAGTGATATGGGATTCTCAAAACCCAATTATCAATCTGGCATTTTTAATGGTTCAAATGAGGCAGATATTTATCGGGCGTACTGCTTTTCCCACAAAGACAGTTCCAATCAAGTCGGGATTCAACCAAATTTATAATATATTTAAGTTAAAGAATATAAAGTAGTTTATGATTTTTTTTTTTTTATCCTACAATTCTCAAATAGAATTATATATTATTTTATTGTTAATAGTGCCAAAAGTCAGTAAACAACTCAGAAATCACTATTGATCTCTGTAATATTAACAGTATTAAAATAAAGGAAACTAATATTTGCAGAACTGATTTATTTTATTTATATTTTGTTCAGCTTGGTGGCTTGCTGTTTGAAAAAGAATTAAGATTAATCATAGCATATCTTACTACTGTCACCACTTGGACTATTAGAGATAAGTTTGCTCGATTAACACAGATTGCATCTATACTGAATTTAGAAAATGTAAGTATCAAAATATACTTGTTTTAGTTTATCCTTTTATTTATTAAAAATATAAATAAATTTGATTTTTTTTTATCAAATGACTTTAAAGTGGCATCATTGTAAAATTCGTAAGTGAACCTAAAGTTTTTTTTTTTTTTTAATTATCAATACAGATAATAAAATAATGTGTGTTATTCATAAAAACATTTTAATTGAACTTATATTTTATGTTATGGGGCCTGAATGGCCGAGTGGCTAGCGCTCAGTACCACAGGTGCCAGGTTCGAATCCCGGCGGTGCCATGGATGTTTGTAGTGGTTCGAATCCACTTTAAACCGTAGGTCCCTGGTCCTAATAGGATCGTAGAGCGTTGCGGTGGCATTGTTACTCCGCGTCCGTGGCTTATCATCAAGTTACACACACCCCCTGGGTAATGCAAAGTGAGTAACGTCTGTGCAGCGCTTTTTGCCTTAAGACATCCAAGACCAAGCAGTCTAAATGTTTGCCAGCTGCATTAGAACAAAAAAAATATATATATTATATTATGTACGATTAGCTAGAATAGAAAATATTTTAAAGTTTCTAGTTTTGTATATTTGCTCACTATCTCATAAACAAAGGAGAAAATATTTTTTAATAATATTCACATTGATAAATTTGAAATATTATTAATGTTTGCAAGTCATAAATTTTCCACTGTTAAAAGCAAAAGGTTAATGCAACCTCTACCATTTTTTAAACTTATCCTATTTCAGGAAAAAAAAAAAAAGGATTGACTAATATAATAAATGGCATTTACATATTTCTGCAAATATATCAATATGAGATTTATGTTTGATTGTGCTTATTACTTAAAGTGCACTTGATATGAAAATGGGATGTTTCTAAATTACAGGTCAGTGAGATTTTGGACACTTGGGGTTCTAATTCTGGTTCTTTAACTTGGCGTTTGACTCCTACTGAAGTGAGACAGGTTCTTGCCCTCAGGTATATAAAGCAATTTCTTTACACCAATCTTTATTTTTAAGTTGAATTATACTAAAAATTCAGTAGAATCTTAAAGTGTTTTTATTATTGTTTGTATATAAGTTAACATTGAAATTTTTATTTCTGCATATTATAATTTTTATATTAATAAATTAATTAACATTGCATCATTTTTTATTGTAATTTTTATCCATAGTAATTGAACAAAGGAAGTGCATTTCCTTTGTTTGGCTATTATTTGCTATTTTTCTAATTAGTTACTCTGAATGGAATGGCATTGGTTTTTACGTTAAGTGATATCTTTCGATTATGAATAACTGTAATAAATTCCATAAAGTGAAATTTTTGATAAGCGCTTAAAGTTCACAACAGTTGGAAAGTTAAATTTTAAAATGCATTGTTTCTTCAATCTTATGATTTGAATTATTAGATAGCCAAAATAGTGAAAAAATTACTGATATTTATTATATATTGTAATAAATCCATTGGTTTTCTTCAAATTAATAAGAAAATTGTATAATTAATATTTAATATTATTTTAAATATTTATTGAAATATTAAATATTGTTATTTGAAATAATTAATATTATTTTTAATTTTTAAAATTAAAATTTTAATTTTTATAAAAATCTGAAGTAGTTTTTAAAAATGTATTTATCAACTTGAAAAATGCTATACATTAATATTTTTAAATTAATTGAATCAAATTTGTATATATTTTTATTTAATTAATAATTGTTTACAAATTTATTATTTTCATGTATTGCACCTCATCATGTATTTTTCAAGTTTGATCTTAAAGTATTTTCAATATTCTTTTTCTTTCTTTTTCAGGAAGGATTTTAAATCTGAAGACATAAAACGCCTAAAACTGTGATACTAAAATGCTATAGAACTTTTTCCTGATATATATTTGTTATTTATAAATATATTTATATTCGTTTTCTCCCAGTTTAATAAATTTTTTTTAATTTCAATCAAAATTACAAATATTTTTTTTTTGTTACATGTTGAATTCATTTATTTTAATTTCAAAAAAGAAAAAAAATTTCATGAAAATTTATTAAAATCATGTACAATTGAAAAGTTATCCACACACATTAAATAAAAGTAATTAAACAGGAAAGCAAACAATAAAAAAAAAATTCCCTGCTTCACTTTTCAATTTATTTTTAAAATCTGTTAAGAAACCTAAAGGTTATTATATTCAGTATTTATCAGGCTTTAAAATTTTTTAATAAAACAGTTTTTATTTCTAATTTAGATATGATAATGCTGGTTCTTTTAAATTTTTTAACTTTGGAAAGATCAAGATGGGGTTTGGGATTTCATCGAGGCAGTGTTGCCAGAATGTTTTAAAATGATATAGAAGTGTTCTTTTGTGAAGCATTTCTTTTCAGATAAAAAGAAGTTAGTTTGTTTGAGAAACAGATTTAAATATTTTTATTTTATTAATTTTAATTGTTTATGAGACATTAATCTTTTAGAAACTAGGAAGTAGATTTTTAAAATTGTAATTAATTTAATCATTTATTTATTATACATTCAGGACAACATTTTGTACCAGTCTGATCAAATTACTGACAATGTACATTGCAGTAGCTATTGGCACTTTGCAAGCTAATGACCTTTTCTGTTTACATCAGAAAGTTATCTAGGAGTCTATATATTTTTAACATTTAAAACGTTTCCAAGAATTAGGAATGCTAGATCTGATGAGAACAATTAAGGTATCCTTCTGTGATTGATTTAGAAAAGAATGGAGTTAATAAAATGTAAGATGAAATGCTTTTTCAAAATAAGTTGTAATTAAGGAGGATCACTACTGACTAGAAGACAAAAGAGGTAATCAATATCAGGGAACTGTCAAGGAACAACTTTAATATCTGCTTTAAAAAAAAAGAAACGCCTATATTTACATCATAGAATATATTCGGAGCTGTTCTGCTTAGTGATCTAGAACTAAAGCGTGAGGACAAAAAACCAGCAGTGCCTTATTTGTTTCCCAGTGGTAGTGTAGTTATCTTTCACTACATGCTACCCCACTGCATTCACCGCTCCACTGCACGCACCGACTTGACTGCGAATACATCGACCGTAACAGCCAGTTTCTACCATGCCACCTTGCCTGCAGCAGATAAACAGATATCAGCACGAGTTGTTGGCTTAGTTATTTTTGGCTGTGTAATTTGCTAATTGAGCAATACG